>JAQMYJ010000019.1:4104300-4120483 GCA_030014305.1 Clarias laeviceps | reverse complement strand
GGGGTAATTGGCTTGTTTAAGCCCTGGCCAATACAAAAATGAAAAAAAGTGACAAAAACAGGGATTTTCCTTTGTTTGTACACTACTAAAAATGTATATAAAAATAATTTTGCCTAATAGTTCTTCTGCAAAACACTTTTCTAATAAAAAAAAAAATGCATATTTAAGAATGACTTACACTGATCAGCCATAACATTAAAACATTAGCATTGATTATTAATTATATACTGTACCAGTAAATTGGTGTCAGGCTCACCAAAAGATGCCAAAGCTCAACCATGCCTGTGTGGACCAAAGGCTAGCCCATCTGGTTCAATTCAACATAAAAGCCAATCCACAAAAGTATCCATTCACTGCCAACCTCATGTTGCCAAACACACCCCCCCAGAGGCCTTGTGGAGCCATGCCCCAAGGAGCTGGAGCCACCACAGTGGCACAAGTGGAACCTAAAACATAGGTAGTTTAAATTGTAAATGTATTCAATTCAATATCTCAGTAGGGAAGTGTATAGGCTGGACCACTCACTCACTCATTGTCTACAGTCACACCACTTTATTTTGTATACAGGGTAGTGGGGGGCCTGGAGCCTATCCCAGGAGACTTTGGTCAGACAGGGTACATCATGGACGGGGTGCCAACCTATTGCCGGGCATTACACTACATGCAATTTGGGAATGCCAGTTAGCCTAATCTGGATGTGTTTGAACTGCGGAGTACCTGGATGAAACCCAACAAGCGCAGGGAGAGAACATGGAAACGCTCTGTACACAGACCCAAGGCGGGAACTGAAGGTGCAAGGCGACAGCGTTAACCACTACACCACCGTGCCACCTTGGCTGGGCTACTGGAGTGGTGAAAAAAAATAGGCATCTTCTCTTCATTTCTTTATTTCTGTGTTCTGTTTAGAACACTTCATCAGATCATTAACTGTACTGTATTTGCATCCAGTTACTTCGCTGAATCTGTCACCATACCTCACTTAAAAACGTAAAAAAAAAAAAAAAAACACACACACAACCACAAAATGTACATTTTGTTTAAAAAAAAAAAAAAAACTAAGTCATGCCTCTTATTTGGATCAGAAAAGCTTGGCTGTGCTAGAACGTTGCATCTGTTGCTGATGCAGGCTGGCAGAAAAGAGTCCTACACGGCCGGCTTATTACTTGGAACCGAATCAAACACATTAAAAGGAACCGCCGTCCCGCCTTAACGTCGGATATGTCTGCAGTCCTGGCGTTCCTTCGAGAGCCCTAATGACGCCTCTCTTATTTGCAGTCATATCGGAAACACTCGACGACCTCCTCGGCGGGGTCATGAGCGAAACGAGCAAGACAAGCATCTTTGAAGATTATGATAATGGAATGGAGGGAAGGAATCAGACTCGTGTTGAAATTCACAGCCACGTTTCCTCCTTCTTTCTTATTATCTTTTCACATGGAGGTCTGTATGAAATGTATGAAAAAAAAGAAAGAAAGCGGGTAAAAAAAAAACGGTTGAATAACATTGCTATTCAATATTCCAGCAAAAAAAATATTACCTGTAAGGCTCATTCCAGAGGGTCGGGAGAAGAATAAGGAGAAGCCAGCTGTAATACACTTTAGCATAAACCAGGGTATTATACCGTATAGCGTTTTTATCAACACAGAAATGCTAACTCTGCTAATAACGAATGAACGGCGATGCTTATGCGATCCTTTCATTAGCCGTAAGACACATTAGCTTAATAGTATACTTTTAAGACTTAAGATCATTCCTGGGGGGAGAATTAGAATGCAGATGTGCGACGCATCATTTACTTTAACAGCTGTCTGGAAACTTCTTTGTTTTTGTTTTTTCGTTTTTTGTTTTTTTCTTTTCTCTTGTTCCAAACTGAAGCCATTGGTGGTGGCGCAAATTAAGCCATGCTAAAGAAGACCTCTCATGAATTTTGACACGTATTTACCGATAACGAATCAAAATGCAAAATTAATAGCAGTCTGCGTGCGCGGTTCCTGCCTGCGTCTGTTCCCCCAGAGATGCGCAGTGCGACAGAGGCTATTTGTTTGTCTGTGAAATGTCATTCTATTAATGTTTTATGAGCTTATCATTATCGCTGGTGTGTGTGTGAGTGTGTGTGTGTGTGGTTAAGTCGTGGTGGCCTGGGAAGAGTGTGCGACCGAGCAAAATAAACATGTTCATTAAGAAACACTTGGCACAGCCCTCGATCTGCGGGAAATAATCGCAGAGCGGAGACCTCGGAAGCAAATCTGCACAATTAAACCGTGACTCCAGAAACTTCTGTGCATCCAAGGTGCCTGCGTTATCACCCTACTTTATTGATTCGTGCTGCTGCCAGACATTTTTCCCCCCCTTTTCTTTCTTTCAAGAACATTCTAGAAATTAAATTACTATTACTGGATACGTGCAACTGCACAGAGTTTCATCGTTTTTTTTCTGTAAAGCGCCGCTCCTGTCTCTGCATTTTTTATTTTTTTTTTGCAAACACAAGGAAAGTGCTGTCTTCCTGAGTACACGCTGAAACTCTCGAGATTGTTGCGCTCAGAAAAATCTGAAGCTGGCACTACGTAGCATACTAAGCAACTGCACTACTGAGGCTTCGTCCCCACGGTTAGCAGTCACATCTAGTTAACAGGAGAGCTAAAATGCCTGGAATTTTTTTCCCCTACCAAATTTCTTCATAGCTTTTTTTTTTTTTTTTTTTCCCTCACCCTCAAGTGTTCACATGGTGGCTGAGAGATAATTGAGCGGAGAGTTACTTTATGCAAAGAACGGCACACTGGGGATGGTTCGGAATCCATGTGCAGGAGGTTTATTAGCAAATCCAAAGCACAATCCAACCCTCAATGTCATCATGAAAGCATTGCAGGAAGCCACGGATATATCCAAACAAAACCCAGCAGGAATTCTTTTGGTCATAAAAACATTGTGGTGATGTTAATTTGGAAATCTTACGGACATTGGGACAATAATAATGTTGGTATTAGGTTCTCACTCTCATCGTCTATACTGCTTTATCCTGTATACAGGGTTGCGGTGGTATCTCAGAAGACATAAGGCACAAGACGAGGTACAGGGTGCCAATCCATCAACATGGACACACAACCACATGCCCATTTACACACTACAGTTAATTTGGGAATGCTAGTGAGCCTAATCTGCATGTCTTCCCACCGTGGGAGGAAACCGGGGTACCCAGAGGAAAACCACCAAGCACAGGGACAACATGCAAACTCACCACCGTGCCCACGCCTTAGTATTAGGCTTTGGAGGGTAAAATTACTTTGATGAAATGGCTTCTGAACAAATTTGACAACATGACCTAAGCACTATTTGTCTAAAAAGAGACTAAAACTATTTTAGTCTTTTTAGAGAGAGCACTAAAAAGACTAAAAATGTGGGTGATTCAAGTCAAACCAGGACTTATTATTTTGCAGAATAACAGAAAATCTTTATTTCAACTCATTTCAACCTTTATTTGACTCAAAAGTGAGTCAATCCCCATAGAACCCCATGTTAAAATGTCCAACTTTACAGCAGAAATAATTTTTGCAACCTGGTTTTGTCACTTTTGTCATCCACATTCTGCCCGCCATCCTGTGTCAACTCCTATATTTCTAGTGGTAAATGGAACTACAATTATTCCAGTTAGCTGGTTGGCTGAGGTGATGCATAGCAGACAGCTTGATATATTTTAACTAATAATTTACATCAAAATTCACCCCTGTACATTTGTAATGAATGGGAAATTTAGCTATTGAAAGCAAAACCAGGCTGGAAAAATGCTTATTTCTGTTGTTAAGTTGAACATTTTAACATGGGATTCTATGGGGGATTGACTCCAATCCCCAGCCAGCTCCTAGTGGTCATTTGAGGAACTGCATGCTTTGGCACTTCCACACTGGACTCATTTTTTAAAACCAGAGGTTGCCTGTTGGTGTAAACCAGCGCGACAACACCACCGATGGTAGGAACGATACATAATCCTCTCATTTTTCTTTTTTTTGTAATCCTTGTACTGTACCTTTCCCTACTTTGAATCCATTCATGACACACATTACTGCAGCTGTGAGCATTTGTTTCATCACCAGCCTATTTTTTCCCCCTCTGTTAAAATTCTTAGGAAAAAATAATAAAATGCACGTTGTCATGTTATCAAGAAACGTATCAATCCTGCAGCGACACTGGAGAATCATAGCAAAAAATGTTCAACATCTCAAGACACTTTTTTTTTTCAGTTCTGTGGAGCCCTCCTGTGAAAACGTTGGTAGAAAAAATATGGTTATCATAGTATGGCTAGATGTCATGTTAGATTGATTATTTAATCAAGCAATAGCTTGTAATAAAATGTAATAAAGCACAGGAATCTCCATTGGAAATACTTTTTTAAGACTTTGCCTCTGCAGGATCATCTGCATCACCGCACAGGAGGGCGTGTAAGTCCCTGCGGTGCATGGATATTTACAGAACGCAGCATGACACAAGGAAGTTGTGGGAGGAAATGAAAAAGAAGGGAGGAGGGACAGGTGAGGGGAGCAGGAGTTCCCCAGGAGAGAGCCGTGTGGGCACGAGGCACGCAGATGATGCTCAAGCAGGTGGCGGAAGATGACTGATGGGCAGCGAGCGAGGCTCGTGGCCGGAGTCCAGCGCAGAGTTGCTGGAGAAGATGAGTCATGTCATAAGGACGTCAGCTATGAGCTCTGTGATTGCAGAAGTCACAGAAGTGAGGATTATATTCACCTGGTCATTATGAGACCCTTAATATTGCATTCAGTTTGTGGCAGACGTGCTACGTTTTTCGTGGCAATAACGAGATGTCATTAAAGGGTGAAGGAAACAGACTGCCTACGATAAAGTTTGTGTATGTGTGTGTGTGTGTGTGTGTTTGAAACTCTACATGACTGTGTGTAGGTGTGTTCACAAATCCTCTCCAGTGAGGCTGTATTTCGACACCCGATATAGATTTATGCGCCTTTTTTGTTCTGCATATCCCATAATTTTTTGTTCATAATCAGAGTATGACCTGTTGGGTAAAAAAAAAAAAACAGTAAAGGAATTCACAAGTGGAATGGAGTTGTAAACTATAATAGTTTTTGACGTAAGAATTTATTTATGATGAGTAATAGCTGGTGTAGCCACAGAAAATCCATTTTATTATCCACAGCCGCACTTTACTCCATCCAGCCTAATGGAGCTTTTGGGCTTAGTACTCATCAGCATATGTTGGTATCTTGACAGCATTGTGTTCAGACTGTTTTCTTATTGATATTAAAGCTCTGCTGCAAGGTATCATGGCAACTGATGTCTGTTTTAGCCTCGGCTCGTTGGTTTTGCTGGCCCTCATTTGATGACGTTATCTTCTTGTTCCCTTTAATTTTTTTTAAACAAGTTTATGGAAGAACCAAAATGGTTTACTGACGGATTCTTCTATAAATGCTGACAAACACTTTGCACAATTTAAAATGGGTCTCTGTGCCAAATAATTCCAAATTATTGACACATTGCTTACGTGTGTGATATGTCATGTCACGAGCAACTTCGGAGAATAGATAAATATATCATTTTTGAATGCATTATTGAAAGTGTCATGCTGTCCTTGTAATGAATGACACTTCTCAGGATGAGCTAGGCTAGGATGAGCTAGGCTAGGAAAATAATCAGAGTGACATTGAGATGTGATACTGTCTAAATAAGGATGAGTTCCCTTTTGAGTCTGGTTCCTCTCATGGTTCCTTTCTATTCCTATCTCAGGGAGTTTTTCCTTGCCATCACCCTCAGCTTGCCTTTTTGATTTTGTAAAGATGCTTTGTGACCATGACCATTGTTAAGAGGGTTATATTAAAAATAAAACTGAATAGAAGTTGAATTGAGATGAATTTAATTAAATGCTGACCAATATGGTCACTATGCTTCTCTGAAAATAATATTTTTTTCTATAATAGTACCAGAACTGTTTTAAAACGGTGTGACTATAAGAAAACCACTTGTTAGTGAAGGTCATGTTGACATTGTCGAGATTGACACCATTCCAGAGCGATGGGTGCATCAGGTCATCCATCATGCATAACCCTAGATTCTGGAGGCAGTGTTATGATCTGAGGTTGCTTCAGTTGGTCAGGTCTAGGCAAAGGTAAAGGTGGCCAAATGAAATCTTAAAGTGTGTGGGGTTTTCTATCTTTTATTTATTATTCTTTCGTTTTAGACAGGCGGTGCAGTTACCTTTTGATTGTGGGACTAAATATTCCATAAGGTGCTTATTTTCCAACAACAGCACATGTACGTACTGTATTATTTCTCCACAACCACTGGAATTTGCTAACAATTACTGTTTTAAATGATTAATTAATGGCAATCCACTATACAACTTCCAGTGTACTGTGATACAGTAGAAAAGATACCATAGTAAAGCAAAATCAGAACTGTTTTCAGTGCGAGAACATGACCTTATACAACTTTTATACTCTTGTTACATGAAGTGTATTGAGAATATACAGTAAGTCCAAATATCACGATGTAAATATCAGAATTTTCACCTCTGCTTGAAATACCCAAAACTTGCAGCTTCAGATTTTGCCACCCTCATGAGCTTGACTACATGAAATGCTAAGCATGCAGTGGTCTTTAATTGTGTTTTTGCTAAGCACTGAAGTTCTTGTCTGGTAGAATATCTCTGGGATTCAACATGCCTTAATGCTAGGAAGATGAGGTATACCAAGGTGATCCTTAGGGATGTCCAGTAACTTCTGGTGCCCCTTACGTCCTCTCACAGCCCAGATAAAGCACACTCTTATAATGGAATAAATTTCACAATGATAAAACCTTTTTATAAGGCAGGTATCTGCCAGGCCTCTGCATTAAACCATCGGTTTCTTTTTGTTGGGAGCTGGAAACAAAGAGAATTCATTTTATTTAAAATTGTGCATTGCAAGTTAAGTGGAACAAAATTTGGACTGATAAGCATGATTTTTCAGTTTTTCACCTTCTTTACGCTGCTTATAGATGTCCATGCAAGTCCACTACAGAAATCATTTTAACGAATAAGACATGATGAGGTGTGATCTGTAATGTTACCCACAACAAAGGCCCCCAACAGCATGTACTGTATTAAGAGTTTAATTCTTAGTATACTACAGTATACATTACATCATACTGTATATAATGCAGATTGTGGGGTTTTTTTTTTTCACTGTTTTGAGTACATGAGAGTTAATTAGTGACTCTCCTTAATTAAGTAAGACTTACTTAATTATTTAAATAATACCTTATTTCCATGGGTGGTAAAGGTACTCTAATTCTTCACACAAGCAAAAAAAATTAAAAAAATATTATTCAGTTATTGTTAAAAAAATTTCTCCCACAGGTTAAAGCAGGAAATTGTAAACATACTGTATTTGAAGCAGAAGAAATTGGTTTAAAAAAGATGTCTGCATCAAATCATACACTGATTTTAGTTCCTGATTGTAAATTAGTGCCCCTTTCACCATTGAACCAGGGGAAAGCATTAGCAGTTAAGGCTAACTAACAGCCATGTTTATGACAACTAGGAACTCAGAAGCTCCTTCTTCCAGAGGTGGAAGATAACTAAGTATATTTACTTTGTTACTGTACTTAAGAACTTTTTTCATGTATCTGTGCTTGGACACTTTTTAGTTCTTTTAGGTCATGTTGTCTGTTATTGGACACATTTTACTTTTACTCCACTACATCCTACAGCAAATATCCATACTTTCTACTTCACTACTGTACATTACCGCAGTGGTGTGTAGTAATTGAAACAGAAACATGATTGACTTTAGATTTTCCTTTTTTTTTTTTTTACTATGACTTTAAAGCTACTCTGAGTTAAAACAAGCTCAGTAAATTTGAAGTTGTGTACTTTTGTACTTTTACCCAAGGAAAAAGGTGAATGGATCTCTACTTTTACTTAGTTTATTTAGGAAAAAATGGGGTAGGAAAGGGTTAAGGGAGGGAGGATGGGAAGAAAGGGGAGGAAAGAAAGTGCACATGCAGGTCTGGTTGGCAGTGCCCCGCTGGCATGTGGGCACAAGCTGGTGAGCAGTGGCGGTGGGCAGAGTGGCAGCGTGAGCCCGCACAGACAGCAGCTCTTGCGCAGATCACATTGACTCTCCTCTCGGAGCTGGCCGGACCGGCCCCTCCCAGCTCTCTTTCTGACGTCCGGAAGCTGGGCGGCTTACCCCGGCTGGGACCGGGGCCGTGACATGTGCCCCTAGTGGCCTTTCCCTCATCAGCGGCAGGGACACGAAATCTGGGTGCATACTGTATGAGAGTCTGAAAGCAGTGGGAGCTTCGGCAGTGAGTTCGCGGCTGTCCTGCTTTGCGGCGATCAAAGGGAGGAATTTTGATTTTGATTTGGGCGCACGCCCATCACAGGCACACGCAGTGACAATATATATACTCCTGTCTCCCACAATAAACTTTGAACATCTCACTGAGCACTGACTTGTGTGTTTCATTGAGGGGTTCCCTGGCCAGGCAGGACAAGCAAAATACAGGCTGAACACTGAGTAGACAAAAGGGGGTCTACCAAAATTCAAGAAATCCTTACAGTATTGTACAGTAAATAAAAGCCAGGCCTAAGTACAATATCACATCAATTCTTATCTCACATTTTTCACGCCATAAACAAGTTTTTCTTTATGGGTTGAGGAAAATGTCCAGGTGACGTCCACCAATCCACTGCTGTAAAAGACTTCTAATAACACTGGAGGTTGGTCTGGATGTCTTTATACTTATTTGTACATATTAGTCTCAAACAGCAAGCTCGGAAATCTCAAGGGCAAACCACCTTTTTATAAAATTCTGAGTATCAAATTAAGGAGCAAAAAAATATGCTCAATGAAATAAAGAAGCTTTCAGTCAGTTCTGAACAATATTTCATGTGCACTTAAATCGGCTGTGAATTACTGCAGCACAAGCCAGTGTATGAAAGCTTTAATAAATCCAGACCCCGTTCCTTTCACCAGGACCGTCAGGAACAGAAGCCACGCTTCTTTCCTTGGAACAGAGAGATATACAGGCCTCGCCTTTTTCATTAGGACTGAAACGGATTTTCCTGGAACGGACAGATATAGGCCATGCCTCTTTCCTTAGGACTAACAGGTAATGGGGTCCACAACACTTTCACAGGGAGACATGCCACACCCTCCAACTGGAACTAAGGCTACGGTTACATTGAGTAAGGCCCCTAACCATCACCTGCTCAGATGTAATGAGAACAAAATGTAAGGGGCGCAGTGGTAAAGCACTCGCCCTATCACCTGGAGATCGCGAGTTCGATCCCCGGGTGATGCTGTAACCTCTCGCAGCCGGAGGCCTAGAGAGAGCTGATTGGCCCGAGCTCTCTCAGAGGGGAGGGATGAGAGGTATTTAGCCACATTAATCACGGCTCTACAAACAATCGGGCATCACGCAAGATGAAGGAGAGGATAGCGCTGTCCTCCGAGTGTGTTACGTCGCCCCCAACGGTGCGTGAGCGAGCAGTTCGAAAAGATGCGGTTGGCTGACATCACGTGGTTTGGAGGGTCTTCAGCCCTCGCGACTGAATGGTAGAAGCGGCTTCCAAAAAGAAAAGAACAAAATGTAAGTCGCTCTGGATAAGGGCGTCTGCCAAATGCTGTAATGTAATGTAATATAAGGTTATGTAAATTACCAGCATGAAGTGACTCAAATTTCCTTTTTCTCTTATTTGTAATCACAGTACTGAGTAACTGCACCTCCAGTAATCCAAACTCTTAACATGTTATTTTTTAAAAGCAGGGCTTCACAACCATCTTTTACAATCCTCAAGAAAATAATCCATGGTATTCAACATTTGTTGCACTATGAAACGTATCGCAATGGGTTGAACTGCCCCTGTAAACACACTACACATTGGCCAGAGATCAGCCTGGTATGCTGGACACCAGAGGTGAAGATTACTAACGGTTGCACAGCCAGTGTAGGCGGTTCAATCCTAAACTGCTCCCTCAAATCTCTGTTATAATGTGAATTGGTTATTTTTCAGGCATGCTATTTTGTCCTGAAAAAATAGCAGACGAGGTTTTGAATGAGAGCATTCTTTTTCAAAGCTATCTGAGAGAAATGACCAGACTCTATTTATTTTTTTTTATTCTTCCTGTCCATCTACACAACGTAAGTCCCAGCTGAAATTGGTCAAACACTGTTTGACAGGAGGCATGGATGCAAAGGGAGAATCTCTGCTGTGAGTCAGCTGACAAAGCTAGCAGTTTTGGTTTGATTTATCCAGGAGCTCAGCTAAAGGCCGATCAGTAGAGACCTTCACGATCCGGAATCAATCAGACTCCATGCTGTCCGATCAAACACATTCACCCTGCTTTCACAGCAGACTGAATTAAGAGAACATCGATGGTTTGATTGCCGTGTCTGTAATGAATGAGCAAGCATTAAAAATCCTTCTCCACTCCGAGAAAAATCAGATATTTAAATCGTTAGCCTCTTTTCTATGCCTTATAACAATTACAAGTTTTGGCATTTGTCATATTCATATATGTTTTCCACTTTCTCAGTACCTTTTTAAAAAGATTCTGAATTAATGAAATACTCTCAGTGATTTGTCAGTCTTTAAATAATCATTAATTAAAGATTTACCAACCTTTCAGTAACAAAGGTTATCTTAGTTCTCCCACTTGGATGTTGCCAAAACGTGTGATGAAACACCTTTTAAAAACCAAGTACACTTGAATAACAGTTATCGATACCCACAAAATACACAAAGCTGATGTATAAATAATAATAAAAAATACACTGTCTTTATTATTATTATTATTATCATCATTATTATTATTATTATTATTATTATTATTATTATTATTATTATTATTATTATTTGCTTTCATGTCATTCACCTAAAATGTTGTATTTTGAAATACAGTTCCTAAATTTGTGGGTGTAATTATTATAAATAAGAGATTTAAATGAAATTCTTGAGAATTTTACACAAGATTCTATTTATTTGAAACTCACATTTTGTAAGTACTATATCTTTACATAAGATATAAAACTTATAGCAAGTGAAAAATATCTTGAATCTAATTATCTTGAACTGATCTAAAATAATGTAACATTTGATCACAACATCCCCCATATAAAATATATTAAGCTTATTTTTAGGCATATTTAGCTTTTTTTTTTTTCAGCATAAATTTCGTATCCTATTGGCTTTGTCTATACTGTAAATGCAAGTTATTGATCTTGTAGTACGTTTTTAACCAAACCTACCAGGTCCATACCTCAAATATGTCTATATTTTATGAAACACCAGTCTCCTTTTGGAGTAGCACAAACATAGAGTAGTACAAACCATGGTATTAACATAATACCCATAAAAGAGCCATATTACCTACTCTGTGTAGTTTACCATAGTAAAACTTTGAATGGGATCTATTACAAAATCCAGTCCTAATTTAACTTGAAATTGATTGTCGTACATTATTACCAAACGTGTAAAGTCCATACCTCAACATTTCCTTAATTTGATTGGACACAAATCTCCTTTTGGACTAATTTACAGTTGTACCCCAGCGATTATCCTGGCATTTTTGTGGTAATTGGTGGAAGAGGTGGTATAGGGATAGTAGGGGGGGATGTTCTTTCATACATCTTTACATCTTTATAAGACTCTACATATTGTGAAAGTTTAGGTTAATCTAAACCAACCTATTATAATTATTATTTTATAATTGATATGTTTAAAATGATAATAAAAAAGGTTTAATCTTTTGCACTAAAATGTGTTTTGTTTTGTTCCTCTTGAGAAAGACCTATGTAGACCCCTACAACTAAAGTAATTCTTTTCTTTTCAAATATCCCATCGAGGGGTCGCCACAGGGTACCATCCGATCCGCACACAACTTTATGTGGTCTGACATCAACTTGGCACAGGTTTTACACCGGATGCCCTTCCTGACGCAACCCTCCCATTTTTCTAACCTGGCATGGGACCGGCACTGCATGAGTATGTACTGTAGTATCCCATAGTATGGGATGTACAGTAGCAACCCATCAACGGCGAGGCTCAAACTCAAATAGTCAGATTCTTAATATGCTGATTATAAATCTTTATTTGAAAGGCATTCTTTTCAAATAAAGGTTCATAATAGGCATATCAGAATCTGATAGGCCGTCACATTTAATGGCAAAATAACTAACACTCACCTCTCTCACCTTCAGTGCTAACACACATTTTCCATGGCGAGTTTCATTTCTGCATGTATTTTTTAAAAGAATGTGACAATAACTGTGCACAATGAAAAATTAATTCCCTAGATAAGACTTAATCATGAAAAATACATTTGTACAAAATTCAGGATGACTTTAATATGCAATAAACTGTGATATATATATATATTTTTTCTCACTCTGTAGACTTATGAAAGGGAAACAGACCCAGGCACAGATTTGCTGTCGTTCTCTCATTCTCCTTCGTTTTATCTCTTACTCACTGCTTGCTAATAATAAACCAAGCACGTCACAGAAACAGAAGCCTCAGGGGAATTGGTAGATGGGCACATCCCAAAATCCACCCCCATCCCACACACGTCCTCTGCAGACAGAGAAAAGCATCTTCTCTTAAAGTGAGGGAAAGCAAAATTAGCAATCCTTTGTTAATCTCCTCAGGGTCACTGTGGATGTTTTTGTATTCTGTTTTTTAATAGATGCAGAATCCTGTTCACGGACTATACTCATGGGGACAAATAAGAGACATGGGGGGGGGGGGGATTGCTTCTTATGAAGGAGTATATTAAAACACACTATGTAGCGGCATAAAGAAGAAGCACTGAGTAACAGTGTTAGACCGATATCAGCCTGAAGCACTGGCTTGCTATCACAGTATACATGCGTAAATGATATTTTTTCCTGTTCTTCCATGCAGGTGCCTTGTTTTGTCACCTCATTCATAGAAGGAGTTTCTAGTGTCAGGTATAAATATATACAGAAATGTCTTAGGATACTGATGTTTTCTTTTCCTATTAACATTAAGAGAGAGAAAAAGAGAAAGGGTCGTGAGGGAACGCGTTTATACAGTAGCTATTATACATGATAACAGTAACTAGCTTGGCTCACAACATTTACTCACTCACTCAGTTATCATCTTTATCCTGTATTCAGGGTCTTGGGGGTCCTGGAGCTTATACCAGGAGACTTAGGGCACAGGGCAGGGTACACACTGGACAGGGGGCCAATCCATTGCAGGGCACACACACATACACACACTCTAACACACTCATTCACACACTATGGGCAATTTCAGATGGCAATTAGCCTGATCTGCAGGTCTTTGGACTATGGGAGGAAACCGGAGTACCCGGAGGAAACCCACCAAGGACGGGGAGAACATGCAAACTCCATGCACACAGAGATGGGAATCGAATCTGGTCCCTGGAGGTGCATGCCGACAGTGCTAAGCACTACACCACCCACAACATTTAATGTTACTATAAATGCATAAAACAGTATAACATATCAAATTCCCATCTTATAAGCGTAGTAAATGACTTGGAACATGCTTTTATAGGGACTTTAGAGTAATACCTTACTCTGATTTATGTCAGACCACATTGCACCACCATGTTGTTAATTCACTTCCATCAGTTGGCTCAATTTAATCAGCTGGCTCAATCAGTATCCACTTACAGTATATTGTGTACCACACCACAATAACTAATGTGGACCCAATACAACAACCCACTCGCCCCCTCCCTGGACCTCCACCAAAAGTAAAAATATATATATATATGGTGTTGCAACACCATTCAAAATGTTATCAGTTTATCTGACTTCTTCTGATTATTATTTTTTAAAGCATATTTTTTGTAAATACTGTAACTTTTACCATGAAGTGACATCTCAACCATTTGGAAGAGCTCTATACTGGGATTTGTTTAAAAAGAAAAGTTATTATTCAATATTTTCATAAAAAAAATATTTAAAATAATATTTAAAAAATCTCTTCTCACTGAAACTGAGTTCCAAACTAGCAGCCTTTTAGAGCACAAAGAACGTCTAAATGCACATGCTTCCTAAAAGAATAATTTTTCCAAAAATAGAACAGTCCAGATATACTGAAAAATAACTGCATTCATTGCACCAGTATTGTGACAAATTCCCCAAAAGGCAGATCTATGATTCTGAATCACCATAGCAACCCTAGCAAAAAAGTAGACCATAAGTAACATCCTATGTCATTATTTAGCTATGAATGGGAAATTGGTTTTATTTGGCTACTGGGTCTTGTTTAATGCCTTGCTTAGTCTATCAAGTACGTGATGTACTAGTGTTACATCAGCAGGTTTGTTTTTAACCATCTCTTCGTCCTGTATGAGCGATGCAATGAAGCAACATTCTAGTGTAAAGACATCAGATGAAGCAGCACAACCGTATCTTGCCTAGAGCACCCATGCTGCTGTAGCACTGCATTTTAATGTACTGCGAGTTTGCTCCTGGTTGACAGTCTAAACATGGTGTAAACAGGACAGAATTCAATAAAAAAAAAACATGCCACATCGATGATTATGGAAATATCACCCAATAAGATCTGACAGCCAACAGTTTCACAGCATTGCAGTTGGCATGACAGCTCTGTATGTGTGGAGCATGTGATATAGATTGCACTGTTTATAATGTGACTTCAGGAAGTCATTCTGTCACGTTTCTGCGCTTATGAAACCATTCCGTCCCTACAATGCAACAAAACCTGAATGTGTGTTTAAACCTTGCAGTCCACCTGCTGTCCATCATCATCAATCACCAGTTTTCCCCTTTATGCCAATTTGACCATTCTCTCACTTCGTGTCTACATCTCGCTGTATCACCCTCATCCACTTGTTAACTCACTCACATGTTCTGGCTCTCCGCTCAGTCAGTCCATGTCGGTAATAATGTATGAGTCGAATATGGCTCCCAATTCGCCTCCTCCTCCTCCATCTCTAACTCTGCTTTCTTCACTGCCTGTCATTGTGCATTTACACACTCATCATCACTTATTCCATTCCTCCCTTTTTTCATCAAGTCTCATTTTACGATTTTCCATTCTTTCAATATGGACTGTTGTTTCTTGGATATCTTCGCTCATCTCATTCCCATTTTAAGGTCCAAACTCCCACCTCTCTGACACCGCCCCCGCCCCCCACCCGGTATCTTTTACTCACCACCTCCTAATAAGCCAAGGCGAGTTACTGAAACAGTAGGCGCAGGGGACTCGGCAGATGACCACGCAGTCGACGCATCCCTCTGCAGGGAGCACTAACGCCATCCTAAGTGGGATTAGACCATGCCTGGTGTCTCTTATGTATCTCTCTTAATTAAAAACAGAGCTCTGGAGTGCACCAGGCTCTCTGGATGCTCTCTGTCGCAGAGATAGTCTGAATTAAAGCCCGGAAAGCCTTCGCAAGGCTTTTGGTTATGAGTATGGGCTGGATGCGGCTTCGCTGCTGAAATAGCTTTAATTAGGCTTGACTAATGAAGTGATGTAACATTTTCTGGCCAGACGTGATGACACGAAAATGTCACAGTATCATGATAGGAGGATTTGGGGTGGCTTTTTTTCAGAGCCATGTTTCTTCTTCTTTTCTTCTTCTTCTTTCACTTCATCTACTACTTCCTTTTTTTTTTTTTGGTTAATCAAAAGGTGTTGTGGCATTAAGTGACATTGGTGCCTGGGGCCATAGAACCCTTGGTAATGACAATGTATGTACGCATATGTATAATTGCATGGTGGCTTTGGGAAACCCCTTGACATGATTGAATTGACATTTTCTCTGGTGAGTTATAAAATCTACCTGTTTGTCAAACGAAAAGTGTTTCTCATTTGGAACATTTATTTAAACCACAAATACTGTTCTATTATTTTAAATTCCATGTCCCAAGATGTGAAAAGGGAGACAATCGTATTTAAAGGTTACAATCCCAGTTCCACTGATGCCCCAAGATGCATCTCCAACCTATTCTACTTAAAGAAAAACAATGTTACTGCCACATTTTATAGAATAATTTAAAAGAAGTTTAAACAAGGTTAGAAAGTAATGAAAATCTTTTTTCTTTTTTTTTGTCATTGGTGTTACCATTTTAGTTGTTTTCTTTATTTTCATGAGCATTTACATTGGTAGATTCTCACTGAAGGCATCAAAACTATGAATGAACACATGTG
>JAQMYJ010000019.1:4055659-4090013 GCA_030014305.1 Clarias laeviceps | reverse complement strand
CAAAATCATTGCTACCATATTTTTTACGGTAAACTTCTGGCAACCACAGCTGCCATTTTTTTACCGTAAAATTTACGGTTTATTTTTTTTTTACAGTGCAATAACGGTGCTACTGTATTTTATACGGTAGAATTCTGGCAACCACAGCTGCCGTTTTTTTAACCGTAAAATGTACTATTTATTTTTTACAGTGCAGTAGCTACAGTACAATACCTTGTGCTAATGGCACCTAGAAGTGGGGTGGGTATATTAGGCAGCAAGTCAACATTTTGTCCCTGAAGTTGATGAGTTGAAAACAGAAAGAATGTGCAAACACAGGGATTAGATTTTTTTGACAAGGGCCAAACTGTGATGGCTAGATGACTGGGTCAGAGCAACTCCATGTTCCAGGCTGCAGTGGTCAGTCCATACCAAAAGTGGTGCAAGGAATTACAACCGGTTTGCTTTTGGCAGCAAAAGGGTCATGGATGGCCAAGGTTCACTGATGCACATGGGGAGTGAGGGCTGGTCCATGTACTCTGATCCAGTATAAGAGCTACTGTATCTTGAATTGCTGAAATTGTTAATGCTGGTCCCCATTGAAAGGTAAAAGAACACACAGATCGTTGCTGTTTTGGTGGCACAAAGGGAGACCTACTCAATTAAGCAGATGGCCATAATGTTATGAGTGATATATCAGTCACAAGTCACAAGAGATTATCACAAGAGATCACATGTTATCACAAGATAAAAATGACAATACCTAAATGCCGATTTCATTAAAATTTTATTTCATTAAACAAAAATTATTTATTAATTCATTCATTTTATTAAAATCCTAAACAAACTGGACAAATAATTTGCTTTTACCACACAGGAGCCTGTGTGAGCAGAACAGTGTGTGAACAGTTTAGAGCACACCACCTGAAGGATAATAGAGGAACTGCAACATATTACCACCTCAAATGCAAACACATATAAATAAGAAATACATTTTTTAATCTAATTTAGAGTCAGGGTGGCGATACATGAATTTCCACACGAAAGAACTGTCACATGTAACTGAATCGCTTTCCCCCCCATGTATAATATATAGGGAAGTCTTAAATATTTTGATAATTAGAACTAATATATACAGTAGGTTGCAGAATGATACCGCTGCTTACAAAAATAGTGATGAACAATTAGAAGTGGTGCAGTATAGTAGCAGCAGCGCAGTGAAGTTCAATGGTGGTTATGTTCCAAAAACTAATAGAGTAATGAAAACTAACAGTATAATTGTGTATGGTGTAATGGTTGAAAAGAGCAGATAATGGGAGTGGCAACAGACAAATGTGTGTAGCAGTCTGTTACTGTGAGCTGATGTTGTGTAAAAGTGTGAATTTGTGGAGTGTGTGTGCGTGCGTGTGCGTGTGTGTGCGGCAAAGTTCCAATTCAGGGATGACAGTGGTTTGGGAAAAACTGATTCAGCAGAATGATGACCCTGGGGAAAAATTGTTCCTTAGTCTGGAAGTATTGTGAGGTGGCAAAGCAATCTGCTGCACCAGTGTACCACCAGAACATGTCTTTCGACTTAATAATATCTCCGCACATAGTGTTTCTCGGTCTAGCAGATTGTATTTAATTCGGTGAAATATACAAAGTAAACTGTAACTACATTGTATGACAAAAAATTTTCATTACAGCTATTTGTCCTTATTAAACATTCCATTCCAGATTTAGTCCTCGTTTGCTGTTTAGGAAGGTTTGCCTCTACAGTGGAGCGTGGCTGTGGGGATTTGTGCTGAATCAGATACAAGAGCATTACCGAGGACTAGAGCTGCGCGATTTATTTGATTATGCAATATAACTGATCTTTTGTTGATAGACCTAATTCGATGGGTCAGTTTTTAATTCGGAATCGATTCACAATTTTCAACTATTTAGGTTAACTTTTAAACGTTAAATTTTCTAAAACTGTCTAAAAAGTCTTAAGACATTCCACTATTCCTGCAGGAAATGCAAACTGCTTCCATCTACGCCGTTTTGCAAAAGTGTCACATCTTTTTTTACTTCAGAGTTTATTAGTGGTTAGTGCAATACCGCCACCTACTGGACTGGAGTGTGGACCAGTCATTCATTTATTCATTCATCTTCTATACTGTTTATTCTGATACACGGTTGCGAGAGGGACGGAGACTTTTCCAGGAGACTTTGGACACAAGACGAAGTACACCGGAGGAAACTGAATTTACTGTGGTTATTCATAATAAAAAAATTGTCCAAAAACGATAGCAATTGTGTATCAAGCATGGTAGTGTAGTGGTCAGCACTGTCGCCTTCCACCTCTAGGGTCTGGGTTCGATTCCTGTCTCTGTGTGCATGGAGTCTGTACTGTATGTTCTCCCCGTTCTTGGTAGGTTTACTCCAGGTACCTCCACCCCCCCTCCCCCTGGAGGAAACCCACCTGGAGGAAACCCACCAAGCACAGGGAGGACATGCAAACTCCACGCACACAGACACAAGGCAGGAAACGAACCTTCGAGGGTGGAGTTGCGAGGCCAGAGTGCTAACCACGCCGCCACCGTTCACAAGGAGCAGAAGACCTGCAGGGATATAATGTGTCTTATTGTGATTCCACTATCAAATATTGTTGTTTTGATCGCCTGATGTGAAAGTTCTATATGTGCTGAGTAAGGGAATGAGTCAGTTCTCAAGAGGATGCGTACTACATGCATAATTTAGAGCATTTTTAACCAATATAGATGTGTTACATTGACCAAAGTCTATGTAAAAACCACTTAAGCAAAAAGCTAAACAGCTAAACTTTGTGTTTGAAACCATACATGGTTTGAATAAATGACCGCATTTGCACTAAGTGGTCTGTCTTTTGCTATTATTCAGCAATAGAAGTGCATTCCTGGATTTCAGTGGCTATGCAAAGCTGTCGTGCTGATATAAGAAGATAATGCTCTCACGGTAGTGGGGTAGGATGGTGGGGGGTTGCTTTAAAAGCATGTTTAGAAGCATTTGAATTTCAATGGGAGTCAACAGTAATTGCTGAGAAGGCTGCACTTTGTTTCCAAACATTATTATGGCATTGTGTCGTCTGGCTACGCCGCATCTGAAACTGTTTTGAATAGTGCAGCGAGAACACAAGCACAAAAGAGTCTGGAGATGCATTGTTTTGTGCACTCGTCTGACTTGGACTTCTTTCGTCAGGCTACTTTTGTTTTTGCGTGTGCGAGATTAGAGAATATATTTGCCCGCAATTCATTTAATAGGACTGGAATTGAAATTGAGCAACATCGTTGAAATTATGAACGCCATCTTCTTCATCTTCTGTATTTTAATGCATGCATGAATCACATAGCTCGGCACATTTATTAGTCATTCTTTAATGTTCAGTAAAACATTCCATAGAGAACCGAGTACCTGATTTTAGAAGCCGCTGTAGGTTTTCTTGTAATGGAAGGTCCTCAGGACAGAAGAGCTCATGGTTTCTTGGTAACATGACATGTACTTTTTGTCATACTGATTTCAAAAGGGGAAATTGTAGCATTGGCAAATTGCTTTACAGTACATAAAACATTACAGGAATATATACATTTTGCACCTGACTTGATGATGTCTGTCCAACATGGTCCCACCTATCTCTGTGGGCATAAAGGGTGTTACTTATCGTCCATGCCAAAACCCACACACAAATCGAATTGCCTCTGGACCACCTGTGTTGTATTTCACTTACTGTAGTACAGAATCCCAAATCCCTCTCACCCATAAACAAGGGCACTATTTGGTATGTAGAACAAGGGATTGTACACCCTAGATAGTGCACTAGGGTTTCATTTTACACTATTTGGGATTCAACCCCAGAACAGATAGTTCTGCAAATGGCACCAATTCCAGGACCACATGCTTGTAATCTAACATCAAATGAAGTTATGATATCAAATCAAACTTCTGCAAATTAATATACTTATTACTTTCTTAGTCAACCTTTACATGCTTGTTTCACAGCCAAAACAACATACGGTACAGTTTGAAAATAATCAGCAGAATTGCCAGGTTTCCCTGTTATCTGTGCTACCAAGCATTAGGTAATCCGGTAGGTAATCAAGTAATCATCTGTAATTTTTGGGGGCTACACTTACGTAATTGTAACATAATCATCAACAAAAATCCATAGTAGCCTAATGTCACTTAACAATGCTTCTGTCATGCGCTGTTGGGATGATGTCACAGTAGTAGTCACTATAACAGTGTGCACATTTATCCATCACAGGAGTAGTCACTGTATAAGGTCTATAGTCATCCTTATAGCAGGCAGCACCTTGGAGCACCACTAGCAAATGACATTGATAATTTCTATACCAAGGTTTTCATTCCTTGCATGTATAAAAATGATGGCGTGTCAATAGCCCAGTGCCTTCCTCAGCTTCGAAGCATGTGGCTGAATCAAAAGAATTAACATCGACACTCCTTATTTGATCCCCTTAAAAGCAACGTTTTAAAGAATTCTGTTACTAAGCACTACTACTCTTCACTGCTGTCAAAAGACTGCAAAATATGCTTCTCTTTATATTTTGATAATATATTACTTCCACATTTGTATAAATCAATGGGTTTCATTTTGGCAGTCGAAATCGAATTGATTTAACATCAAACATCAAAAAAAAAAAAAGATTAAGAACCTCAAGTTTGTGTATAATTTATCATTTAAAGAATCATCGTGAATAGAGAACATCTGGCTAGGCTTTAATCAACTGACACTCGAACAACTGGACTAAGTTTACTTCATACTTCATATACTGTACTCACTCACACAGCTCTAAGTGTTTGTGAGCCTCTTGCAGTTGTATTATAAACATTTCAAGAGCTCAGAATTATTAGTCATGTGTGTCTTTCCTTCTCGTCTATTCGAGCTATGCAAATATCAATAAGAGACGCACCTAAAACAGGTCGTTTTAAGGGCTAGCACTTAAGAATGTACTTTTATTAAACTAAAAACCTGAGATTATGGAGTGCTGTCTGGATAAACCTAGCTCACTGTAGGGTCGAACCCAAGGCGCCGTCGATACAGCCATCTATTTTTACTCGGAGCACTGGATCATAACGTCTTATTTGTCGATGTGAGCTGACTGTGATGGATCTCACAGGCTTTATCTATGGGCTCAGCTTGATGGGAGCGACGCCATCGTCACAGACGTGTCTGAATTAAGGGCTTGGTGGTAAACAGATCAATTTTCATCGAAGCTTTTTGATGGACAATGTTCACATCCAGACAAGGAGCGACACAGACAGTGCACCTAAGCTGGAGCCATCCAACTAAAACCCCAAAAGCTAGCTCCAGAGATGCATAAATAGCTGAATTACATCTAAAATGGAGCCTAATGAACCCCTACTTCACTTTATATTGACTCCTTAGCACAAACTGGAGGGTATCCTGACAATATTGGGGAAGTTAATCGAACTCCATAACACTTTCATTACCGTTACAGAGTGGACCGCACAAAGGTCACTGCAGCTGTGCAAACATGCCAGTCATTACTCTGCATTTTGTACTCATTTCCTCAGGGATAGAACGTTAGAACAGATAAAAAAGAAATGGACTTTATTGTGCCGATTGTGTAATATAGTAAGATACCATATCTATAATGCATGCTTATCAAATAAGCTGTAGGGAGGAAAGGCTGAGAGAAGAGCGCAACCTATGAATGATGTTTAATATCAACTCACGTCAATAATAAATGACCTTTTATTATGTAAATTGCATTCAACAGCAACCGAATGATGTCATTTCAACGTATTTGACAAATCTGAAGAAGCTCCGAACTGTCACGCAGATGCCGACAAGCTGCAAGAGCTACAAGAGCAATTCCGTTTCGAAATGAAAGGGAATTTCATTAACCATGAATATCTAATCCACCCAAACAGGCCATAATGCAGGGAAATTCATTACGATTAATTAAACACACGAAATTGCTTTTTTGTTTAATGACATTGAAAATGGAAAAGTGAGGGAAATTTCAGAGCAAGAGCACAAGCGCTGCTTGCAGATGCATAAGAATGCTGGACTATTTCCAGAATAATTTGTCATTCTTGCATATTTGTTATATTTTGAAAATGTGTGTAATTTTTTATATGGTGATCTTATCCAGAGAAGGGGAAGGAATCTCCAGTGTCAGTGCACTATAATGGTTAGAAATAAAGCTGTAACTTTTACGTACGTTTTACGATGTGTCTTCACCACTTTGTAGCTCCTCAGTAACATGACAAGCTGCATTTTTTCCCCCCTGGAGATCACACATTCGAATGCTAATGATGCCACATTCATAATGGGCAGGTGTCCAAGAGGGCTAAACTGACCGTACTCTCAGAGAGGAAGGAAGGAGAGGTCTATACTCTCTTGACAAATCAGTCACAGCCACAGTAGCCAATAATGGCACGTTCTGAGGAGGCACACGATAGCCTTTGCTCTCTGTGGTTGGTTGTTGTCTGAGAGGTAAGAATTGGGGATGCCCAGGTTAGGGACAATCAAGAAAGAGCAACCAAAAGGAGAGGCTGGTGAGGAGGCCAGTTTCTATCTGATATACCTTAAATGATGGAAATTATACAGTGTTCTTTATGTTTGTGTTTTCTTAATAATAAGAAGGAATAATAAGGGATGTGCAGTTTCAATATAGGAAAAATAACAGTTTTGTGAAATTTTCATCTAAATGAATGGGAGCCTTTTGTGAAAGACCTCCCCTGACTATCAAATCAGTGGTACATTCCACCACAACAGCTCTAATTTGATTATTATCATAGCTCAGTTAAGTCTAACCCTGAAGTCCCAATTAGAGTAATAATCACTCCGAGTCATCCCCTACTATCACTTCCTTCATATCGTTTAGTGGGATCTACCATCAATACAAACTGAAAAATATTGATTAGCTGGTTATCGAAACACTATACCGATTAACTTTGAGAAGTGCAATCACCTTCACTCCAAATCCTCTGTAAAATGCCTTCAAACTGCCTGAATGTGATGCTAATATTAGATCCTTATTGTCAAAAAAAAAAAAAAAACGTATTGGCACCTTTCACAGCTGCAATATCTCCCATGTGCCAGGCCGAAGAAGTGACAAGGAAATTGCAATGCAGAGTAAGACAGGTCTGGACACCCCAGTCCGCGCAAACTGTATATTACTGGTTATTGAAGAGGACTCTTTCCTATTAGCTGTCTAGCAAAATGACTGGGTGCCAATGATAATGCTGCAATCCAACACTAGCACCCTTTTACCAAACCATAAGTGGAAAACAAAACCTGTTTTCATTAGCAAGACCTAGCAAGGCTAACAGATTAACTCGCTGGAACGATGGACTAATGAGGATGGGAACATGGGGTGTGAGGAAAATATTAGTTCACTGCCAGTTCTTTGCTTCTGCAGGAGGGACATTATGACTTTACAGGCCGCCTACGCCGTATTTGGCCATGTTTTTCTGACTAGTCTGAGAAACCTGTTGTTTATTATTGCATGTAATGACTGCTTTTAGATTAATTCGTCTCCCTCTCTATCTCCCTCTCTCTTGTCCATTTTTTTCCACCTCTCCTACTTGCCATCTGTCTCTTCTCCAGCCACCAATTTCGAGCCAGTGTTTCCCCCCCTCCATGTCACCTCTTGTGGCCATTTCCAGACCACATTTTTATACTTTCACTCTAACTTTAAAACTTTTCCTACCTACACATAATGTAAACGAAGACAACAGAATAATACTTTTGTACAGTAAGTACTTTATGTGTTCCATTTGTAAAACATGAGCTACTGGAACACCAACACAGAGGTTAAGTAGAACTATAAGCCCTCAGACAATTTAGGCACAACAGTGCTCCAAATGCTCCATGTAACACTTTTGATTGCCATTACAGACCTAGACCCAGGGTTGGACAATAACAAACTATATATTCTCTCAGCAGAGTTCTGTACTTGAGTACATACAGTAGTAATGTAATGGTATTTCCTAAGTACTTTGATTCATAGTACCTTTATACAGCCTACAACCTGTAGGAAAGACAGTTTGGCTAACAAACCTACAAAACTTAAAAAACTTCAACCACATTTGGTTATGTTAGCTAGCCAGTTCAGAAATAAAACTAATCGTAGATAATAACGAAAGACATTTGTAAAATATTTAACCGAGTAGTTACTCCTAACTAACTTGCTAACATCGTACTTGGGTCATTTTCCTGGTGTTCTTTTAATCAAACGAAGATTCAACTGCTTCACAGCATGTGCTCACACTCAGCAAACATTTCACTCAGTTAAATAAAAGTACACTTTGCCCTTTAAATAACATAAATACAACTACAATAATATGGGTATCAGTGAAAAGAATATTTGCCTATCAGTCTTAATAACCACAATGCAGTCAACTATGGTGTCCTCTCAGTTTGCTGTGCTTGTGTATTTCAGTATGGTTTCATTTAGAAATCCAAATCCCCACAAAGCACCGGGTTCAATTTTGTGACTGATGATTTTGGTACTGTTTTGGGGATTTTCTTCAGATTGTTGTTTGGAGTGTCATTAGAAGTGTTGTTGGGAGTTTTGAACAAATTGTTGCTGGGATTGTTGTAGGAATAACTGTAGGGATTGTTGTTAAGTGTATCTAGGATTAGTGTTGGAAGTGTCAATTTGGAATTGTTGTTGAACGTGTAGGTGGCATGGTGGTTTAGTGGTCATCATTTTCGCCTTGCACCTCCAGCATCTGTGTTCGATTCCCGCCTCCGGTCTGCGTGCATGGAGTTTGCATGTTCTCTCTGTGCTTGGTGGGTTTCCTCTGGGTAGTCTGGTTTCCTCCCTCAGTCCAAAGACATGCAGATTAGGCTAATTGGTGTTCTCAAATTGCCCATAGTGCGTCTGTGTGTGCCCTGCGATCAAGTGGCACCCCATCAAGAGTACCCCATGTTAAAAAACTTAACACATTAAGGTTAAGGTTAAGAGTGGTGTTTCGGGATGGTGTTTACAGTGTAATATACTGTAAGAGTGTTGCTGGGATTGCCACTAGGATTTTTGTAAAAATTGTTGTTGGGAGTCTTGTTGAGGGATCGGTGCTGAGACTGCTGTAGTGATTGTTGATGAAATAGTCATATAGAGTGCTGTATAGTTTGTTACTGAAAGTGATGTAGGCATTGTTGTTGAGAGTTTTGTAAGGACTTGTTTTAGGGAATGTTGTTAAAATACCTGTAGGGTGTTTTATAGGAGTTTTTATGGGAGTGTTGTTGGAAGTGTGGCTGGAAGTGTTGTTAAGAATGTCAGGACTTTTTATTTGGAAGTGTTGTTTAGAGTTATGTTTGCAATGCCATTAGAAGTGTTGGTTGGGATTGACGGTGGTGTTGTAAAGATTGTTGTTGGGAGGGATGCAGAAGTAACTGTAGGGAGTTTTGAAGGGATAGTTGATAGTTGATGGATAGAATGTTGTTTGCGGTGTCATTCTTGCAATAGTCACTTGGAATTGTTGTAAAGATTGGAATTGTTGTTGGGATTTCTGTAGTAATTGTTGATGAAATTGCTATAGGGAGTATTGTGGTGCTTGTTACTGGGATTGTTGTCGAAATTGGCGTAGGAAGCGGTATTTGGATAGTTGTTTGAAGTGTCAATAGGAGTGTTCTTGGAAGTGTCCATGGCAGTGTTGTTTAAAGTTTTGTTTGAATATTGTAGGGATTGTCACAGGATTTTTGTAATAATTGTTGTTGGAATCATTGTGTGGCGTGTTGTCGGAACAGCTGTGGGCAGCGTTATAGGGATTGTTTTGGAACTGTTAGGAATGATGTCATAATTTTTGCTAGGATTTCTGTGGTGACTGTCAATGGAATTGTTGTACAGAGTGTTGTAGGGGTTTTGTTGAAGGAATTGTTGCTGGTAGCATTGTACTGATTGCAGGGAGAAGCAACAGTACTGAGTAATATAATGTAATGATCTACTTGTGCAACCACATGCACTTCAACAAGTGGTTATACTAAACAACAAATACTGAAATAAAATGATATAGTATGCCTATAATGTTTAGTGTGGCAACTATTCATGCATGGGCTTATACGTAGGCTGCAGAGATACAGGAAATGTAATTTTTTAGAGAAAAGAAGAATTAGGGATATTCTTTTTGTATGCTTTTGGCATTCGTTTTATTTCCCATACAACTATACCCAAAAAGATGTTTGCACACTGAATACATAATACATATTTGCTTACATTTACTGGAATATTTGCAGACTAGTGTGAAAATGTCTGACTTTCACACCTCCAGCCTCAAGTTATTATATAATGGCCTGATTCTGAAACAGCTGGAAAAGGTGTGAAAAGGGTATCTGTTACACCACTTACACCATGTTATGTTTGCTCCATGTCTGATCGGATCGCACTTTGTTTCTTTTATAAGGCCACAATGTCTCCCAGGTCTTAACGGTCCAAATCCCAGTGGAGCACCAGCACCATTGAAGTACCAATCTCCATCGCTACTTGTCCATTACGCCACCTTTAGTACTTTCCTCTCTATCTTTCTCTCCGCACTTGTTCTGTCTTACAATTTCAACCTTAGTGTATTCACTCTCTAAATTCATCTTGGGAAGTGATGGCTATGCAGTGCAAGCACAGGTTACATCAGGGTTCACAGATCCACGAAAAAGCTGTCCAAAAAATTTTTGTCTAAATACAGTATATCTGTCACACGATATGATATAATTCTTCACTCAATGTGTCAAAATGCCATGTAAAATGCAGCAGTAGTGATGGAGCACAACATGTTGCTGAACTTGTTATGTAACTGCAACACTACTGTACCTACCTCATGTCCGGCCTGTGTTATTCTCTATTTTCAATCTCTCTCCTTCTGTCTCTCTTTTTCCGTTGCTCTCGGCCTGAAATGACTATCTTACACCCCCTCACCTTCACGTCCAGTGTTTGGCTTGGGAAGGTGTGCGAGTGTGTAAACGCAGGCAGCTGCTGAAATATTTATTGATCTGTTTTCCTCAGTGTTAGCCTTTGTACGTTTTGTCTGTCTCTCCTGATCTCACATCAGCTTCAACGGCTGATCCCTGCCAGAGACGGAGGAAAACGCTTATAGAAGAGACCGACATGAGTTTTCCGCACCATGTCATTCCACTGCACTCGTATTAAATGGGAATTGGTGGGACAACCCCCATTGGGATTTAAAGGTACCGGGTTGCGTATAGACCTCAATCTGGCACATGGAGATTTTTAAAAAGTCAAACTATATTTCAAATTCTGGGTCAGACTTAGGGCATTTCAAGATTATAATGAACATCAAGAGTATGACAGCGTTGACCTGTATGCCCATATCATATAATATCAGGAAACCATGTGGCAAGGAATATGATAGAAGTAATGATCGGATTGTTGAAAAATAGCAAGGATGATATGGGTTCATGTCTGAAGATGTGTGCAGTCGGACTGTTTTAGGGGATTACATTATTTATTTTTTTTGGCAAGATTCAGTGGTTAGTTTTTTTTCTTTCATTTGTCTTTAAAGGGGACCAAGTATGAAAATTTACCTTTTGGTAATTTTTGGACAGTTACTGTACATAGATCATAGATCTCTAGTGAATATGTGTGTGTGTGTGTACAAGCAAAAAAAAAAAAAAACGTTAATCTATATCAGCTCCATCATTGCTAAATGTTAACGGCTAACCTAGCCTTCTTCAGCTTTAAGTTTTTTTATTTTTTTGTCAAGGTGTTTTACCTTTCATATCGCTGAACACTAAAGATTTTACTCACTTACTCATCGCCTATACCGCCTTTTCATGTGTACAGGGTCACAGGAGGCCTGGAGCCTATCCTAGGACATGTTCATTCACACATTACAGGGAAATTTGGGAACACCAGTTACTCTAATCTGCATGTCTTTGGACTGTGGGAGAAAACTGGAGTACCCGGAGGAAACCCACCAAGCATGAGGAGAACATGCAAACTCCATGCACACAGATCCCAAGGCGGGAATCTAACTCTGGAGACTCTGGAGGTACAAGGCAACTAAGCCACCACTACTGAATATATATTTTTAAAATAAAAACTCTTAAAGTACACGTTAAAATGTTTGCTACTGAAAACCCTTTTGGCGATTGTTTTGTTTGTCTGAAATTTAAAGTTGGCAAAGCCACAAAAACAAGTGGGAAACGTTTTAGAACATCCCGAATATTAATGGGTTAAAAAGGAGGTATTAACCCCCCCCCCCCCTTTGTTTTTGGTTTACATGTTATGATTGACTATGAAAATGCACAAAGGAAAAATCAAGCATGCCAGAATGCATGATATGGGTTGTATTTTAGCTGGAACATTAACACATATGGGTTTGATGCCAAACTCATTTATTCAGATGTCCATGTGGGTTTCCTCCAGATTCTCTAGTTTCCTTTCACCTCCTAAAAACCTTCCAATAGGTAGACTCTATACAATAAGTTCCCACAGGATGTGGATGTGTATTTGGTGCCAAATGTTCCAGGGATAGTCTCTGCATCCACCTCAACTCTGGCCTAGATAAAGTGCCTACTGAAGATTGAGTGAGAAGCCTCATTTGCTTTTCATTTACCCCAAACTAATTTAAAGTGGTGCCAACTCAGATAAGGCGAAGTACTTTTTTACTTTAACGTTCCGTGATGTTGCTCTGATTTTGCTGTTGTTTATGGATGAGTTGTTTTGTACGAATTTACAATGAACAAAACGTGCCTGCAACACCCACAGCCGTATCTTCACACTCGGGTTTGCGAGTCTAAAGCACTGGAGTTGGCAAGATGTCAGGTTTCATGAAATAACAGGAGGATGAAGCAACGAGGAAGAAAAAAAAATAGGAAGAACAGAGAATTAGACGGCTTTACTCTAGAGTAGAGAGCAGAGATGGAAACGGGGAAAGAGAAAGAGAAGGGAGAGAGCAGAGAAGAGTAAAAGAGGCTCGGGAGAGGAAAGAGAGAGAAATATGATGAGAGGGGGAAAAAGGGGGAAAAAAGAGAAAAAGCAAAGAGAACAGAACTGAGATGATAAAACAGAGGAAAATGAGGAGATAGGGAAGTGAAAAGGGATGAAGGCTGGCAAAGGAGGAAAGGAAGTAAAAGAAAAAGAAACTAGATGTAGAGGAAGAGGAGGAAAGAGTACGGAGAACAGTGAAGAAAAGGGAAAATATAAAGGGGGTGTATGAAAAAAGAAGGTTTGACCAATAAAAAGGAGTGAAAGAAGAAAGGCATGTAAAAGAGAAATCTGGAAGAGGATAATAAGAACAGGATAAAGTGAGAACGAAGGATAAATGATGACGAGGAAAGAGGACAGAAGAGCTGAAAGGAAAAGGGAGAATGTGAAATAGAAAAGGAGATGAGAAAAGGAGAGGAGGAGTGGAAAGTGGACGAAGAAGAAGACGCAGAAGGGAAAAGAGAGGGATGAAAGGGGAAAAAGTAAAAGAGACAAGTGGGAGAGGATGAAGAGAAGACGGGGATGGCAGAAGAATAGAGTGAGGAAAAGGGTGTGAAAAATGTAAGGCAGGAACATGTGAGAAGATAACAATAGAAGACAGGGAAAGGAAAACAGAAAATCTGACAAGGGACATGGATCAGAAGCGGATGAACAGCCAAAGAGAGATGTGGCAAAGGATGATAGTGAGGAGGAACAGACCAAGAGGAAGAAGGGAGCAGGACGCTGCCCACATGTCCATCCCGTACAGCTGCGCTAAACTCTCTGGACCGTTAAATCCTGGAAAATCACACAAATTGAACCGTATACGCAGTATATCTCATCTAAAACCAAGAAACGAGCTCATTACAGCCGAATTACTCACAAGCACGCGAGTCATTATCCTGATTGAGCTGAGGTAAAAGTTTACGATGCGATGAACCGATTAAAGCCAAGTCCTTCTTCTTGTATGCTTGTGAAACTGGTAAATAATATTCCTCCTATTTAGAACGTCAGAAACAAGCACAGCATGCGGAGCTCAGACATTAAGCGCTGTACGTTCACAGGCGAGGTTCATTTTGCAGACACAGATTGAGACTAAGAGGGATTTACTGTGCTAGGAATCTACTTATGGTGTAAATTATTTGTGATTATTAGCTAACTAACCATCTAAACTTTCCTTCAATTTACGAGGGATGTTCAAGTCAAACCAGGACTTGTAATGACGTTTCTCATGTACGAAGACATAAAAGGGGTTGACAGAAGACTTCAAATGAGACATATATAAATGGTAGAAGGCTGTACATCTGTGAAATCTGGCGGTCCTGGTTGAGGTGGCTCGGAAACCACTGCAGTCGTTCCTGTATAAATTCTGTGAGTGGAATGCCTGATCCTTGAAAATCGATGGTTAACTTATGGCCAACTTGTGGAAGAGACGCATCAGTATATATTGGAAATGTACACACATACTGTAATTCACCAACACCACTTGCACGTTGCAAGAACACGGCTGGGAGTTATTGACACATCCCCGTACAGTCCTGACCTCACCACCATCATATTTGGGCTGTTAAAGGATTTCCTGGGAGGCCAGCGTTTCAGAAGTGAAGCTACTTTGACAGTTTTCAATTACTATTGCAACACTGGGATAAGTGTATTTTAGGTATTTTATAGCGAAATTAAAGTATTTTTTATATATATTTAGAGATAGTTAAGCTAGGTAGAGAGTTTCATAAGGGTCTGTGTTGAATACTACAAAAACTTGGGTAGCTCAGTGGTTAAGGCATTGGTTTAAAGGTTGGAAAGGTCCCATGTTCAATCCCCACAAAAACCAAAGTGCCACTGTTGGGTTGGTTAAGGCATTGGACTATAGTTCGGAATATCCCAAGTTCAAATCCCACGACCACCAATTTGGGCCCTTGAGCAAGGCCACTTAACCCTCAACTGCTCAGATGTATAATAAGACAAAAAAAATGTAAGTTGCTCTGGATAAGGGTGTCTGTTTCTGTAAATGTACTGTAGTGAAAACGTTTATTTAATGAAGAGGCATGAGAATGTACTATGGTATGAATGCATTTGTAGTTACATACTGGCCATATTTATCTCAACTATTATGCTTTTTATTTACATGAATATGTATTATTTACATCAATATATAATAGTTTAGAGAAAAAAACATCATCAGGACCATACAAAATAAAGACCTATTGGGGAACCTTCATTAAATAATAGTAATATCTTCATTAAGGTATTTTCATGAACGCGGCCTACATTAAAGACCCCTTCTTATATTGTTTACATACCAGAATGCTAGCTTATGATCTGATGTTAGTCACATTTTCTATGTGCGTAATGCAAGCAGATTTTCAACTTTTTGACCCAACAAAAATGACTGCCTTGACATAGTTGCAATACTTTTTGAACAATTGACGACGGCGTTTTTAACAAACCTAGGCTTGTCTAGTCATTTTATTTTATTCACTCGTTTATAGGACACTAACATAAATTAAATGGTAGAAAATGCTTATTGTTAACAACACAGGAAGATAGATTACAAATAGGATGTGATTAGAAATATCACATAAAATATAAATGATTGTAAAATATAAATGATCGTGAAATATAAATGATTGTGAAATAAACCATAACATAAATTATAAATGATGGTAAAAGTTATGAAAGTGTAGCCTTGCATTAATAGCTGTCTGGTCTACAGAGCACTAAACACAAGGACGTTCTCCAACAAAGTACTGCTGTAAGTTGGTTCAAGAGTCGGAGAAGGTCTGCCAAATGTTATGAAAGTAAATATGAATATAAATGTACTGCTGTGCAGATAAGGCAAAGCAATGCAATAACATAATTTAAACAAATAAGACTAGCTATTCAATCAGGTCAAAAGTAATGGAATTACTCTCAGTTAGCGTGTATCTGTACTAGTTGATGCATTAGTGGAAGCTCAAGAAATTCTCAACTGTTAAGCCTTAATTTTGATGGTTTCAGGTTTGTAAAGTTTGCTTTTATGAAGCTTAATAGGCATCATTAAGTATTGTAAATTGAGAAGGTATTGCCTGATTGGCATTTCTTCACCTACGATTGAAAATTAAACACAATGAAAATCAGGATTACAGACTCCCCCCCCCCCTCCCCCTAAATCCCTAAATCAGAGGTAGCTCAGTGGTTAAGGCATTGCACTATGGTTCAGAAGGGCCCAGGTTCAAACCCTTTGACCTCCAAGTTTCCACTGTTGGGTCCTTGAGCAAGGTTTTTAACCCTCAACTGCTCAGGTGTATAATGAGATAAAAATGTAAGTCCTCTGGATAATGGTGTCTCCCAAATGCCTAAATGTAATGTAAATATTAAGCAGTTTTTGGATTCAATAGCTTATGGTATCTAGTGCACTATGTACTGTAGGGTGTACAATCCCTAGTCCCACACATCATGTAGAGCCCTTAATCAAAGGGTTGGAGAGTGATTTGGGAATTAGTCTTGTGTTAGAAGCTCGTTATCTTTGTACTTGTAAATAAAAGATGACTGACGGTTCAGAGGTGATTCAGAATGACTTCGGAGTAATTATTAAGGTGAGAAAGTATTTTTCTTTTTAAAAGATGACAACTTTATCAGATGTGTTTTCATGCTGAAAGTGCTTTTGTGACTGGTTTTGAATGTGGGTCTTGGCAGGCAGTTGCTCTCTCCTCGGTACTGCAGACCCACTTCCAACCATGCTGGTGACCGACAGTTAGTATAATTAACAGTTATTCAAACACCGGAGACATGGAATGATACATATACATAGTAAAACATCCCTGTGCTATTACTGTCTATTATTACCACTCGTGGTAAGGAGAAGGTGGTCTGCCCTCTGTGCCTGATAGTCCCAATGAAGTAGCCACAATGTCTTCCCTATGCATTTTGCAGCTGGTTTGTTCATGCATGAAAGCAGCACTCTCACTCAGCCATTTTCAAATATATTAAGCTTGTAGCTCCTTCTGATGGATCCTTGCTTTCCAATGCATAGAGTAGACCATGATCATGAAGTGCTTGGATTAGTATCATATCTATTCATTAGGAGAGTTTATAACAGCTTGCACATTTCAACTCTTGTGTAAACACAGCTAGATGCTAGATGACTGCCCTTCCTTTTACAGAGCAATTGTTTGTTCTTACTACGGTATCTCAATCCATAAGAAATGTTTTACCATTGTATAGGTACCCTGGTACTTATTTGCTGATATAGTACAGGTACCACACTATGGTACATGGTTCTGCCATGGTTCATACTTTGGTACAACAGTACATATATTCAAGGATAGCACAGAATGGATAGAATGTGCAGTATATTGTGAAAAATGTTATGCATATCTGTGCACCATAATAGTAATATTTATATAGGATATACCGCTGTATGTAACATTAATTAAATACCATAATGTTGAAACTCTTAATATTACATACAGTAACATGGCACTGCCCATACTATACTATACCAGTGGTACGTACTAACATATCTAATATGATACAGGGGGCACAAACATACAATATTAGATACCTGCTAAACTTTGGTAACCACTGTAATACCCAATAAGTTACATGGAATTGTGGCACATGCCATTGTACTACCAGGTTTGTTAAGGAGCTGCAATAATAATAATAATAATAATAATACACAATACAACTGGTGCCAAGCAAAACCAAAGTTTTAAGAAGGATAAATCCAGTATAACAGGACTATTTTTGGTCTGTTATTGCTTTACAACACTATTTTGTGCATAGCATGCAGTTGGAGACACAGCCTTTAATTCCTTAGCTTTCATTGCAAATGACTAACGTCTAGACGCTTTGTTGTGTTGCGTCGCTACTGGTGTAATCAGGTAAATCGTCCAAAATGACATCTCTAGGAAAGGTTTAAAATGTCTATGTATATCAAATAAGTATAAAAATTTGAAATGGGAAAAAAAAAAAACAGTTCTTGGTTGTACCCTTAGATCCTACATTACACTCTGTTGCATGCACATATACTACATCTTTTAAAAAAAGAAAAGAGAAAGAATCCACTCTGAAATTATGCTCGTGACATTTTCATCTGCTAATGAGCTCATTATTCATGCCGTTATGAACTCGCCCATTTTGAAGCATAGGCTACCTGTGGGATCTGCGCTCGTGTAATAAGTCAGAGTTAAAAATGACTGCAGTGCATGCCTTTCTTTAGCTAGTACTGCATCAAGCAGCAGGGGACAGACAGACAGACGGACAGACACCACACACACACATACACAAGGCTACGTGTAGGGTACGGCTGGTGTTAGCAGCTAAGTCTTTCACATTGATTTGCAGCTGAGCACCTTGTCCTGTGTAACAAAGCCACACAGCACAAAAAAGAAAAAAAAAAAAGCGGTTCCTTGTTCGTCAAAGAGCGTACTTCAATCTGCAGCTCTAAATCTGTATGCACACGCAGACACACACATATATACACAACCCCTAGAGCAAAACTATTCCCTTTCGACAGTTCAATCCGGCGTCTCGGTACAACCTTATAGAGCAAGAATTTTTCCCTAGGTCCACAACTTATTATGTTCTCCCTATATGAGATTAACTATTGATACGAGATCGATGGAGGCTATTTGCAGCACGGCTGCAGCGTCTGATAAATATATAGATGTTCTCTCCCGGTGCTGGGTGCCCTCAGCTCTTTTATTGACTCGCACAAGCCCCCTTTCGCTGGAAGAATGTTTTAAATTCATCTTGCTCCGGGCGTCAAAACAAGTCCGTGACCAAAAAATAGTGGCCATGTTCTAGATGTCTTCTATACATGCATGAATATACCTTATGGTAAGTATGAGATAAGAGATATGTGTGTGTATTTATGTGTAACTACATTTCTGTGCATGTGCCTTCCTCTCGTTTCCCTCCCATCTCTCATCTCTCATTTCTACCTCACTCCGTGACCACCAAAGCGATTGCTCTGCGCTCTACTAAATAAAACATGGCTCTCTTTCCACTTTTATTCGCAGAAGATCCTGTGCATATTCATGTACCCAACAAAAGGAAGAACGGAGGAGGAAGTGGGTAGTATTACAGTAATTAAACACCACGAACGAACCCATCCCACGCCACCAGCGACCCAAATTCGTTCCCGTTTTTTTTTTCTTTTCTTTTTTTTTCTAATCACCGAACACTTATAATGACTGTAATTATATTAATGAATAATCATTGCACCGTGATCTCCGCTTATTGTCCTGGACCCAATTGCAAACCGAGTGGTCAGGATATAATGAGATAGGAGACTGAGATTCGGACCCGCTGAGGCATATCTCTGAGGCGAAACGTCAGCACTTTCAAGGTGACCTCAAGGTCACAGCTAAAAGCAGGAGAACCGAGGCTAAGGGGTGGAGATTCCCTGCCATGTGACTGTTAATCTGGTCTTTGTGCATGGGTCATTTCTGTGATTTCTTCATGCATGCACTTTCCAAAGATGCCTTTAGTGTGGTTCATATTTCAAGGGTAAAGTGTCGAGCATGTTTAAAGCCCTGCACACTATTTTTTTTTATTACTTTTGGTTTGTATAGTGTAAAACCCAACTAAATAGCAAAAGCCAAACCAAAAACATCAATTTAACTTTGATTTAGATTCAATATCACTCATTGCATCAATTAAGAACAGTTCTAAAAGGGGTTCTAAGAGGCTTTTGGGTTCTTCATGATATCACATAAACAGATTAGAAACAGGATATGATTCATGAAATATTTGCGTATGAAAATATATAATTTAATGATCCAATGACATCATGATGTTCAAATTGTATGCTTTTGGTTGATTTGTTATTCCACTCGCATATGCCTAATGAACCAAACTAAAGTGACATATTTATGATAAATCTTGTTCAGAAAACCAGTATTTCAAAGAAATCACAAAACAAGACAAACAAACAAACAAACAAACTACCAACATTAAATATTTCATTTCTTTTTTCTTTTTGTTTGTCAGTCCAAATCTCCATATGAATTCTCTAGTTCTACAGCTCAGTTCCTTGGTTCAGGTTAGCCGAAAAGAAATAAACAATACACAGTATATTTGGTTCCCTCCATGAAATCAGATCAAATCAAATCACTTTCTCACCGCATTCAAACCAGACAGAATGCTGAATCAAAGCAAAATTTATACTTTTAATCCATTTGCGTCTTGAAGCTGCACATTCACGGTTCATTTGTACTAACCGGAAGTATCCATATGGCAAAAGAAAAGGGTTAAATTTTTACTAAATACACAGTAACTTTGAAACATAGCAACTTGATTTAGATCATACGAGTCTTCGCTGAACTTTGGAACGCATTTTTGCATGAAACGAAGGTTGTGGAATTTGGCTCCGATTACTTACGTTATACTCACGTTCCGGTTGACAAACTACACCGTCGGGATTTCAGAGCAGGAAAATTTATAACAATCGAGACATATTGTAATATACTTGTATGCGCCTCAGTTTTGATTTAAGAAATCAGAACTATCCCTTTGGGTTGTACATTGGGCTTAAAATCTGCTTGTCTAATATTTCACAATATTGGAATAGATTTAAGGCAGTGCTTTTTTTGTTATGTTAACCTTTTAATTGAGTGTTTATTTTCTGTTTTTGTTACTCCAAATATCCAAATATCCAAAATTGCATTTCTGTTTGCTCTGACCTTTTGCTCAATTCAGAACACACAATGTGTTTAATTCAATTTCCTGCAGTTCATTTGATTCCCAGTCTAATTGCCGCAGTTGGATCGCAAGATAGAATTCACTCCGACGCAAACAGAACGAAGTCAGTCTGGATACGAGTATGATTGCTGAGTTCTCACCTGCCTAAAGAACCACACTGAGCGCGAGAACACACCAGGGTTCCTTTTAAATGAACTAACACTGTATAAGTGAATACACCCTTCAGATTTCTGACTTTTTAGGATAAAGATGTGCATTCATTACACATTGTTCGCTTGCCAAAACAGCACCTCATATAATAACCCAGGTCTGAAAACAACGCAATCTGTTGGTCTTCAGTCCAACAGGTGCAAGGAGTGTGTGCAGATCTCCAGGCATCCTGCCCGGGCACTGCACTCTGCTTTGGCTAGGGTGCCAAGCACCATCCCTTCGCCTCCTGCCTTGGATTTTCAAGCTGACTTGCAGTCCAAAACTGCAAAGCTAAGAAGCGACGGCACACTCTAGATACAACGGACGGAAGATAAAGAGCACAAGGAAGCCTGGAACATGACGCAGTTCAGGCGGCGTGGATTTGACAGGCGAAGGGGGGGGTTGTGGGTTTAAACGAGGCGGCATCTGTTGGGGTTGGCAGCATACGCCATCCCTCTATCCCTCCTATCCCTTCATCCTTCCATCGCTCTTTATCCGCCAGCCAAATTTGCCGTTCCAGTTTCCAGTTGAGATGCCAGGCTGGCTAACATGTTCTACATGCACCGACCCCACTTGTATTTTCCATATGTCGTAGAAAGAAGCCATGTTATTGGTGAAGCACTAATTCACAATCAACCCAGCAAGAGTGCTTTTCTCTTCAGTGAGTAAATTCGGTAAATAGGGAAAAGATTTTTAATCTGGTTCCTGAAGTATTGGCACCCTTTTGCCTAAATGGTTTCAAAAGTATTGGCGGGCCACCATTAATTTAATGGGATGCCTTCTCAGGGGACTATAAGAGCATCAGGTTTCTTCCGGTAATGTTTAACAAGGTTGAAGAGAAGCTCGGATACTCCTCCGTGCAAAATCCTTTATTATTCCAACCAGCTAGCATAAGGCTAGAGAGCATGGTCCATTTTGTTCCCTTTGACCTTCATCCACAAATGGCTATAGCATCATCAGCATTCAAACTTGCAATCTCGGAACAACAAGGTTCTCCAGACACTTTTCTGTTGGGCTCCACTAGACAGGCTGTAAGATTCATATCTTAAAGATGTGCACATGTGGCAGTATATGAACTTTTAAATTCTTTTTTTTTTTTTGTCTAAAAACACAAAACAAAACTAGAGTCCCCTGGAGACGGAGAGCAATTTCATTTAATAGCGTCCCAATGGACCCACCATTTTGAGGATAGTAATTTCAGTAATTTTTTCATAATATCCATAGTCATTTTGTTCTAAAAGAAGAAAGAAGACATTTTTTTTGTCTAAGGAAATTTAAGCAGTTTTTCCAACTGTTTCAGGGAGGTCCAGAGCTTTGAGTCATTGAATTCATTATTAATTTTCAATTTTCATGTGCAATTCCAAGTGTAATAATTGTAGAGTTTCATTTTGTCTGTTCAGTCCAGCTATCAAAATTAGCACCTGGCTATACTGAACTCCTTCCCAAATCTCTATATTTAAGAGTTGGTGGTTCTTGTGTGCTGGAGGAAGCGGAATTTGATATAAATACAATAAAAGCTCACTATCATTGGGCTCCTTAATGGCACCTTAAAGTTATCTATGGAAAGATCAGTCAGGTGAAAATAGTAACACTGACCAAAATGTGTAAGGGGATCGTAGAGCTGTGGAGCCACTGGAGTGGTAAGAGACCTCAAGTCAATATCTGCTAGGTTCACATCTGAAACAGTGTAGAAATTACATTACGTAACCCCCGGTTTCTGATAATGCTTTCTCTGACAATTTTTTATTTATTTATTTATTTATTTATTTGGGAGGTCCAGAATCCTTTAAGAAATGGCTTCTAGGTAGCAAGGAAGTCTAATAACACCTTGCTGTTTTATTCCTCTTCCACCACAGCAAATAAGCAACAGTTTTTAATGTATTAATGAAAATGTTTTATTTTATTTTATTTTATTTTTTAACTTTTTTTCAAAATACTGAGGAATTAGAAAAAAGTCTTTTGTCTTGAAGACTTGGTTGAAATGTCACGGTGGAAAAACTACTGGTTTAAACATACTGGAGACACTGGGGACTCCTTCCTTATATGCTGCATAGTGTTCATAACTATGCAAAGACTTATGCATTATAAAATATATATATATATATATAAGTATTATGAATGTGCACCAGGACAACAACAACAATAATAATAATAATAATAATAATAATAACAATAATAATTCCCATACTATACACAACATATAAAATTATACTGTGTACATTGCAAAAAATGACATCTTAGGAAGTCAAAATCAACCAATTTATCAAATAAATTATTAAAACAAACCAAATATAAAATTACTGATCTTACTTCTAGACAAATTTTGCTACATTTTATTTTTTAATAAAAAAATTACTGATAAAAAAAATCTTGTCCTATTGGCGGATATTCAAGAAATAAATGCTTAGAACTCGCAAACTTATTTGGTCATAGAAGAAAAAAATTTCCCTATTGGGTTAGTTGTAATTTTATTTTAAGTTACTGTAGACATGTTTAACTCTATTCAAGATGTTTTACCTTGATACATTGCTTCCATTTTTGCAATCCATGGATTTGAGCTAAAAAAGGACCATACGGTTTTGCACAAACTTGTCGAGTCTGAATCAGCACGAGTGCACACTGACACCAAGACATTAAAAAATTCATGCAAATATTTTAGAGTCTACTTTTAACTCAAATTGTCGAAGTATAATTTTGATTTTCTAATCTAATTTAAATTGTTGCAAAATAGAAGCATAGTACCGGTCAAAACCTTTGCCACACCTTCTAATTCAGTGTTTATTTTTTAGTGATTTATATTCTACATTCTAGAACAATACTGGAGATTTCAAAACTATGAAATAACACATATTGTTCTAGAACAGTTCTTGCAAGAACAGTATTGTCAAGTGCATTTGCAAAACCCATCAAGCTTCATGATGAAACTGACTCTCGTGAAGACCTTCCCAGGAAAGCAAGACCAAAACTTACCTCAACTGTAGAGAAGAAGTTCATTTAGAGTCACCAGTCTCAGAAATCACCAATTAACAACCAGCACCTCAGATTAGAGGCGTTATGAAGGCTATACAGAACATGAGTACAAGATACATTTCAATATCAACTACTCAACGGTGATCATTGCATATTTAGGACGCCTTTAGTAATATCTTACAATGTAGAAAGTAATAAAAAAAACAGAAGAGATCATTGGATTATAAACTTTTGACTGGTAGTGTATATTGACTGTATATAAGCCTGTGAGTCGTTAGTCTAGGGACTGCTGTCAGAGCGGATGTTATAATCACCAGTACTCTGACTGAAGAATTCAACAGCGCTGTGGTATAAGTCATATCACACACCTCATGAGATGTGATTATATAATTTCATACATAACTAAAGGCTTCAATATCATAGTGGCATATTGCAAAGTCATAGTGCTCCCCTCTGAATGCTTTCTACCTTATAACTCTTAGTATTTTTTTTCCCTTCTTTTTCTTTTTTTCTCCACCTGGAGTGCAGGTGGTGCGTCAGGCATCAGCCAGGAGAGCGGCTTAGATGAAACCATTAATAACATAGCTGGGAAATGGCAGAGGGAATCCACAGGTTTGAATAATGACTGTATCTCGAGGCAGTCTGCGGTGCCATCGTAATACATGTGAAAGTGCAAATTCCCCTGTCTTGTTAGAATCCTTCTTCTGGTCACTAGACTATGCAGTGCTAATGCAAGCTGACTATTTGACCTGTTTATAGGAATATTCCAGGATTATTTCTTTCCTCTAGTGTGTGTGCCTTTACTTCTTAGAATTTCACTATATTTCATTGAACTGACAGGATTCATTTACTCAAAACTCACTTAAAGTGGAGGCCTAAGGGCAGTTCATCAATATTTAAACTCTAAATCCAGAGCATTGTGGTATTCCAAAATCAGATTGGTCAACAGCAGATCTTATAATAGTCCTGGCTTCAAAGTTTATATTAAGGCACTAGTTTGAATTGATTTTCGATTTTATATGCTAGCAGCTACCAGAGGGACTTGTATACCAGACACTTCAAGTAAACTTTGACCGAAGCAGGGGCATTGCTAGACATAAAGCTCCCATGACTCAAATCACAAATTCTATTTTTTCTGTTTCGTGTGAAATGTGCTATACAACTCAAAGCCTTAGGTTGAAATAAAATCATGGGTATCATTTACAAAACTATGGTTCCATCATGGTATCATGCATCAATCCCAATTCATGTTTTTGGCAATTGCGTAAGTACCGGGATCACACGGTGTGCCTCAGCTTGTACTGTGTTGCTTTGGCATTGTAAATAAAAAAAATCCTTCCCATTATTCATTCATTCTGTATATCAATTATACTGTACAAGGTTGCAGGAAGCCTGGAGCCTATCCTAGGAGACTTTAGGGCATGAGGCAGGGTACACCCTGGACAGGGTGCCAATCCACCACAGGGCACACATACTCATTCACACACTACGGGCAATTTTGGAGCGTCAATTAGCCTACTCTGCATGATTTTGGGCTGTGGGAGGAAACCAAAGTGCCTGGATAAAGCCTACCAAGTACAGGGCAAACATGCAAACTGCATGCACACAGACCCAAGGCAGGAATCCAACCCACGACCCTGGAGATGCAAGGCCACAGTGCTAATCACCATGCCACCATATGCTCTTTCCATTATTATCAATAAGAGGTGCTTGTTAAAAGTTACATTGGAGATTTTTATGGGGGCACATGAATGCGAACAGAAGAATGGAAGGAGTCTCCAGTAGTAAAGACTTTCCTGTGTCTGACAAATCTCAAAAAATCAGTGAGACTTTGAGTCTTTTGGGTGACATGAAAGCATTGTAGAAGAAAAACTAAATTTATATAGCTGCTATAACGTGTGTGATAACTGGAACTTGTTTTGTAGACACTCTACAACATTAAAGTCGAATTGGATCGAAATTGTATGACAGGTTCTTCTTTAATTAATATTAAATGTAATCATTTGCCAATTGCTTTGGTGTATGAGGTGTAACAGCATAAACTTCTGATGTTTTCTGTAAGAACGATTGTATTGAGTGTCAACCGAGCTGGGATTTCTTTAGTACATGTAGTAAAATTATATTGAACAAAGTCAGAGTATCCGTTTAACAAACTTGCATGGAAGTTAATAGATGAGAAGGTGCCTCAAAACAACCAAGGGTGCTACTCATTGTGCAAAAAAAATCTATTTCTGTCTCTCTCTTAAACTCAGTTGTGTTTATTTCTGTTTCATGGTGCATGCTGACTCAGCCCTAGAGTCTGTTTTTCTGTGGGTGATGAGAGGTCATTGGAGGTGAAGTGTTTTCCCTGCTTTTCCCCCTTCTTTCATTGCAATATCCAAAAACTAATAAAAAAGAAACAAGAAATCGATATCTATAAATAGATATATACAGGATATGATGTACAGTATACTGGATGTCGTCTTGGCATAAAACATTTGTCCGCTGACTGAGAATCAAGAAATGACAAAGTCTTGTTCAAATCTGATTTCATGTACAGACGATGGGATAATCCATTGAAACCATAAAATAATTAAAGGAAACCAAAAGGTGATATGTTGAATACGTGAGTTAATATGCTGAAGCCATGACATATCAAATGATACCCATGTGGTGAGATGATATATTGTGGCTCTATGTTGAAGAGAATAATTAGAGGTGATAACATATAGCTATAGAGAGGTGAATGAGATAAAACTGTACATTGAGGCAGGATTATAATATATTGAGTAAATACTTTGAAGTCACAAGATATTATACTGAGGTGGTAAGATAGTATATCGATACCACAGGATGATAAATTAAGGTGATGGAATAATATACTTAGGTGATGATAATATAATAAGGGTGATGAGATAATACAATGCGTTCAGTAGAGGAGTAGTAGTGCAGTGTTTGGTGCCACCAGTCTGTTGGTATGTATCCAAAATTGATATTACTAAAACTAATAAAACTAATATTTTCCCAAAACCTTTTCTACATGGCCATTGCGACTGGACTTTTTCGAACGCAGGTTATATTGAGGCAGTAAGATATACTGAGGTGATGAGACACTATATTGAAATGATGAGATAATATACTGAGTGGATGAGATAATATACTGAGTGGATGAGATAATATACTGAGGTACTGAGATAATTTATTGAAGGGATGAGATCCTATTTTGAGGTGATTAGAAAATATACTGAGGGGATGAAATACTGTATTAAGATATATTGAGGGAATGAGATAATATTTTGAGGGGATAAGAAACTATACTGAGGTGATGAGATACTATATTTAGGAGATGAGGTAATATATTATGGTGAAGAAATAATATATTGAGAGATGAGATAATATACCAAGGTGATGAGAGAATATATTAAGGTAATGAGGTGATTAGATATATTGATCTGATGAAATATTATTTTGAGAAAATGAGATAATTTATTGAGGCAGTGAGGTATACAGATGTGATGAGATACTATATTGAAAGGATGAGATACCATATATAGGTAATGAAATAACATACTAAGATCATGAGATATTATATTGAGGTAATGAGATAGTATGCTAAGATCATAAGATACTATATTGAAGTGTTGAAATTATATACTTGAAGTGATGAGATACCATATTGAGGTGATGGGATACCATACTAAGATCATGAGATATTATATTGAGGTAATGAGACAATATACTAAGACTATGCAATATTACATTGAGGTAAAGTGGAATATGGAAGTGATTAGATAGTATATTTTAATAATATAGTTATTATATTGAGGCAGAATATATTGAGGCTATGAGATATTATATTGATATTATATGATAATAGGATAATGCGTTGAGGTTTTCTTTTTTTTTTTTTTTTTTTTGAGTTATTCATCGAGACCAAAAATTACTATCTTGAGGCAACAAGGTGATCTTCTAAGGAAGATAATATATCAAGGCGGTGAGATGGTACATTGAGGCGATGAGATAATATAATGAGGCCACTGGTTCATACTATATAGAGGCAATGAGATAATATAGCAAGGCTATGAGATAATTCTCAAGGTAATGAAACAATACATCAATGCCACAATTTGTTGTGGCCGCGAGATAGCGAAGTTGTGGCTGTTGAGATACTTTAAACATGGCCTCCAGGAGATTTGATACAAGAGAAAAACCCACTTCAGAGAATTTTTCCAATCCAGCATTCGCTGAAGCATTGATTTCTGCCATGTAGCGCTAGTAATAAAGTCCTAATTCTATGTTTCAGACGTCATGGCATTGGTGTAGACTGTACCTTGACTCATGAACAAAGCACACGTGTCTCCGTGCTGGAAGAATTGAAGTGCTCTCACCTGTGACATTTCCTCTGCATGCTCACTTCACTGCTCCATGCTCATAAAAAAAAGTGCAGGAAATTTGCGGCACCTTGCGCTCATTTGACCGTGACTCCGATTGCTCAGTAAAAGAATGCTGGTATTGTCACATTGGTATCAGTATGAGTGATAAAATCAATCATTTCAATTCTTACGTTCCATTGGTGACAATGGTCAAATTGAATATCTGTGCGAGTCAATCATGTTAAAATGCAGTACGTGCCACAAGCTAAGTAGTTCATACCCACAAACAGATCTAGATTGATTCTCTATTCATCTGTGGCCACACCTCATTAAAAAATAACCACACGGTCACCTCAAAGGCTGTAAATGTTGCAGTACAAACTAAACAAAGAAAAGCCCATGTGACCCAATGTAACCTTACACGTTTCCAATAAACACAACCCCAAAATCCCATGTTAACATCTCTTATATTAAGCCTGCCCTACCAGGAGAGCTTGTAATTACGTGCTGTGTTGTTTATCCAAATCCAGTTTTTACACACTGACATTCAATTAAATCTTCATACAGTCGACTTTATAATAACTTTATTTATTTGCGGCACAAAGTGATTTACAACATTACCCTAAAAAGACATGGTAATGAAAGGAAACCTGTTAATACAGACATGAGGAATTAAAAAAAAAAAAAAAAAAGATAGAAATTCAACAACAAAAAAAAATACAGCAAATCAAAACAAAAAAAAAGTCTTCAAAGAAATGATAAAATGATGGGATAATGATGTGATGATGATAATAATAAATGCAAGAATGATTAAAACAATGAGACACAGCAGACGTTTATTTTGCTTGCTGATTAGTATCCTTAATGAGATATTCATGATGTGTAGAGTTAAATCTTCACTAGTGATCACTGAGAATTTCAAAAAGGAGAAGCAAAAAACAACAACAATGTATCCATAGAAATGGCTGAAATAAATTACTGGTTAATATGGAATGTGAGCAGGATCACATGGAGTGACAGAGAATTCCACTGAAACCTTGTAGGGAAGCCAAGTGGACAAAGAAGAGACTCCATGACAGCAATCTACGAGAGCTGGCATGCTAACTTGTTGCGGGGGAAATAAAGCAGAAAAAGATACATCTACTTAAATAAAAGGTGTGTTCACATTTTAAACATGTACAGTAATATTATGGTTAATTATTTCATTGCATTATTTGAAAAAAAATCCAGATAACAAATCAATCTGACCCATAATGTCCGAGTTCACATCAATTACAGGTTAACTTATTTTTTTGCTTTATTTGATATTGAAATCTGTTCAATTTAAGTGAATAATCAATCAAGCTCAAATCAATAATAAATATAAGTAAGCATTACGATGTCCACCACTGCAACAAACATGCCTTAGGTATCCAGACAGACTACAGTGCCACATCTGGTCATCCTTCTCATGAATAGATGCAGTAGAGGATTGTGTGCAAACGACAACAATACAGTACATCAGGTCGATGGATACTGCCCACCCTGCAGATAACCTGGCAGTTACTTAAGGGGTTGGGTTGCCAGCTTGGCACCCAATTGTCATTCACAATACACAATTTGGTAACACCAATTAGTCTAACCTGCATGTTTCTGGATTGTGGGAAACCGGAATACCCAGAGGAAACCCAACCAGCACGGGGAGAACATGCACACAGACCCAAAGCGGGAATCGAGCCCCAACCCTGGAGGTGCAAGGCGAAAGTGCTAACCACTACGGCAACAAGGTTGCACGTTCAAAATCGACAGAATTTAATGGTAACCATGTTGGGGGTTCACAGTTGTATATATTGATAGGGAAGTCTGCTAAAGTTGGCTGGTGGGTACGAACTGACAAGTTGACCAAAAATGAGAAGCTGAATAAGACTTACTCATGTGACACAACCTCAAGCACTCAGACAGACTAGAATATTTTCCAGACACTGGAATGGTACAACATGTTCGTATCGAAGAGACAACATACTCTGTCTTCCCTGACACTAGCCAATCACGTGCATCTCTGATTTCATCTCTGGATTTGTAATGGCAGAGAACGTTTGATGGCAAATAATTAAATATATTTGCAAGCAATAATGATCAGGCCCAAACACCAGTGAAACAGTTTTACACTCTGATCTCGAGATCATATTGGCCTTGTTTGGTGGCGATTATATAAATTCACTATGAGGAGTATATCAAATTCGCAAAATAACTGACTTCCAGTTGTGTAAAGCCCATGACATGCAATGGGAAAGTAGTTCAGCTCAATGAGATCTAAATGTGTACCAGGTTTCGCATGTATACATGCAAGTGTGTATGGGCTATGCAGCAAAATCTTGTGTGAGGGCCCCGTGCCACACCCGGGGCCCAGCCACTCAGGCGTCTTAATGGAAGCAGATTCCAACCTGTGTGCTTTAAGCATGTTAAGACCCTCCCAAATGCCCTGGATGCTGGAAAAAATATTCTTGGAAAAACAAGAGGGCCCTTCATTATGATGTAATAGAGCTGATGTCATAGTACTGGGGCCCTAATAATCCTTAGAAAACAAGTTCACACTCCGTGACGTCATAAGCTTGATATAGTGCTTGGGCCCTAATAAAGTGTACACATAATTTCTGGAGACACCACCTAAACGCAGAAAGGCTCATGAACACAGACTCATCTATAAGTTACCGGTTGGTTAAAAGGTTCTCAGATGTGGGCGTGGTTTAAGTACATATTTACACAAAATAAATGAATAAAGGGCGTGGTTTGTGACCTAATCAATAATTAAACAGCTCAACAAGATGTATCTTATTAACTTTTAAAACGAAATGATAAGCCAAATGGTTTTATTCATTAGTTTAATGCACTATCAAATGTTTTATCAAATGATGTGAAAAAAGTTAAATGTGTGCAAGAATGTAAAGAGAAAAAAAATCCTCGTATACATAGCAGAGGGAGCGCGAGCCGCAGCGCATTAGTATGCGACTGGAGAAGCGCACGAGCTGAAGAAGCAGAGCGCGAGACGAGACGCGCTCCAGAGAGAGAGAGAGAGATGGAGAGAGAGAGAAAGATGGAGAGAGAGAGTGAGAGAGCGCGAGAGAGATAGAGAGGCATGCATTCGGTATTTTCAGCACGCGATCCTTTGCGACTTACCTTCAGGCAGCAGCGCCAGCAGCAAAGCGGTGAAGATTGAGATCGCGCGCATCATGTTTACGAGTTGCACCGCGATGCAATTCAGCAGGTTGTCCTTAATGTTTGTTTTTTCTTTGCAAGAAAGACAGAAAATGCATAGAGCGCACGACACGCGCTCCCCCTCTCCTTTGATCTTGTTTACTTGTTTATAGATGTTCCAACAACAACAACAAAATGCAAATGTCTTGGATGCAAAATGTCCAGTTTTTTTTTTTGTTGTAGTATTATTTCTCCTCCTGCTCCAAAGTGACCCCTCGGGAGAGCGATATCCCTCATGCACGGCGCATTCCCGCACCAGATGAAGTAACGAATTGAAGAGAAAAATAATAATAAATCACGGAGCGCGCGCTCTCACTGCTGTGATCCGGACTCTCTCTCTCTCTCTCTCTCTCCCGGAATGCGGCGCGAGCTCAGCGCGACACTACGCGCATAGTTAGCGCGAGCCAGAGTCTAAAGCTGAGCCCCCCGCACGCGCTCTGATTGGCAGCTCGACGAGGAAAAGCGGCCGGTCCACTTTCTAAGCGCGGGGGCGGGGCTCGGAGGAGTCGAACTAACCAATCAGGAGCTAGGAGGGGCGGGGTTGAAGACAAGAGCGAGAACAGAATATTAAAGTGATTTATAGGGAAAGTGTGCAGGTACTGCGGTATTCCTTTTGACAGTGGTGTGTGTGTACGGGGAGGGAAACACACTCAGTCACACACGTGACACGTAGTAGTAGTATTTTTTTTATATAGGATGGAGGAGAACAATAAGAAGGAGAAGGAGAAGCTGTAACATATGACAAGTTTCATTTAAGTTCAAATGTAAGTACAAATACTGTATAGAAGAAATACAGCATAAATGGGATAATCTTTTACACACATGTTAAGCGGCTTAGTGGTTAGACAGTGTCACCTACAGGGTCCGGGTTCGATTCCCCACGCTTGGTGTGTTTCCTCTGGGTACCTCAATTTCCTCCAGTCTAAGGACATGCAGATTGTACTAATCGCCCGTTGTACACACCGTGTGTGTGTGTGTGTGTGTGTGTGTGTACACACCGTGTGTGTGTGTGTGTGTGTGTGTGTGTGTTGACTGGAGGTCCTTCCACGGTTGTAAAAATGGGAATAAATACAATGGTCACCATTGGCTCCACTATCTCTTTCAATAATATATTTACATTTCATACATTGGAGGACCTGAAATCAGTCTTGCAAAAATGTATGTCTGTCCAGCAAGATTTTGTCACAGCATTACACAAAACTGGCTGGACAGAATTTAATGGAACACCATAAATGAAATGAAAATATTGCCTATAAGGGATGTTATGAGCAGTTTTGTGCCAGATTATGTTACAACATCTAGTGCTGTTTTAGACAAATATATCACTTTTTCCCTTGAGGTGGGCGTCACTCAACAGAACCAATGTCCGTGATAGTTATATGCACATACAGTATGTGTACACAGAGTATGCGGAAGACACAGAAATGCACCTACAAAGTGCACTCTACTTTAACATAAGCTACTAATAAACTATTGTACTTGCTCAGTATAAACAAACACACGCACCAATGAATATTAAATAGAAAAACTAAACTGAATATTTTTTACTGGGACAACAAAAAAAAGTATGACTTTACGTAAACAGGGCGTAAAATACTCAACCTTACAAAATTGTACTTCTTTGTATTAATAGGCATTGGTGGCTCAGTGGTAGGTTTCTCACCTGCCATGCAGAAGACCTGGGTTCAAATCCCAGCCACTGGTGCCATGTTGTGTGCTTGGATTGAATGGTCCACTGTGGTGACCTCGACAGGAGCAGCCAAAAGACTAACAACAATAAGTTACCAGGCAGTAAATACAGGCAGTCATGTATGTGGGCTTCAACTTGAAATAATACTAATATCACTGATTACAATAAATCTGATCAGCTTATTTTTATCTTTACCTTTTTAACTATTTCTACAAATACACAAACAGTGATGTTCGCATGGCACTGGTGGCATGGAACTCTGCCTTCGCCTCCGCTAACACATCGGAATATAAACACGCCACCTACCAACTCCGGAAGACTATTAAGTCTGCGAAACGTGAGTACAGGGACAGGGTAGAACAACAATTTGATGATCCTAGAAGAATGTGTCAGGGACTGAATACAATCACGGACTTCAAAGGGAAAACCAGCACACCGCAGACCACGGCCTCTCTGTGTGAGGATCTAAACGTATTTTACGTTAGATTCGACACAGCGAACAACACGAGACTGGACACAGTGTCTGAAGAGGATGTACGGAAGTGCTTCAGACAGGTGAACACACGCAAAGCTGCTGGTCCTGACGGAATCCCCGGCCGTGTCCTTAAATCATGCGCGGCTCAGCTGGCTGGAGTGTTCATGAACATCTTCAACCTCTCCCTCTCTCTGTCTGTAGTACCAGCCTGCTTCAAAACGGCCACTATCGTCCCTGTACCCAAATCCTCCACCATCACATCTCTGAACGACTGGCGACCAGTAGCCCTGACCCCCATCGTAAGCAAATGCTTTGAGAGGCTGGTCAGAAACTTCATCTGCTCTGCGCTGCCGAACTCACTGGACCCGCTACAATTCGCATACCGCCACAACAGTTCCACTGATGACGCCATAGCCCTGACTCTACATACAGTACTGCCCTCACCCACCTGGAGAAGAAAGATACGTATGTGAGAATGCTGCTTGTAGATTATAGCTTCGAGGGAACGATGGTGTTGAATCCAAAGCTGGATCCTCAACTTCCTGTCCGACAGATGCCAGATGGTCAGACTGGGCAGTATCACCTTATCCTCCGTCATAATGAACACTGGTGCTCCACAGGGGTGTGTACTGAGCCCTCTACTGTACTCACTTTACACATACGACTGCACGACCACTAGCAGCTCCAACATCGTTGTGAAGTTTGCGGACGACACAACAGTGGTGTGTCTTATCACCAACGGTGATGAGACAGCATACAGGGAGGAGGTCAGAGCCCTGACACACTGGTGCCAGGAGAATCATCTCTCCCTCAATGTCGGAAAGACCAAAGAGCTGATAGTGGACTTCCGGAGGTGTAGAGG
>JAQMYJ010000019.1:4043161-4054224 GCA_030014305.1 Clarias laeviceps | reverse complement strand
TGCACACAAGAATTTCACTCACATGTACTGTACCAGTGTACCAGTAACGTGATGTGACAATAAAAGTGATTTGATTTAATTTGAAATATTTTTCCTGTTAACGACGTATACTTACGCTTACCTTATATACCTTATATACTATATACCCTACATACTATATACTTATATACTAACCTTGTTGCATGGTGGGTTTCCTCTGGGTAGTCCAGTTTCCTCCCACAGTCCATGCACAGGTTCAACTTCTTTTAATGCAAATATCTAATAAGCCTAACACATGGGAGAAACATGCATTTAGGCATGTAGACAGGGTCAAGATGATTTGAACATGACGTGGTTGTTGGTGCCAGACGGGCTGGTCTGAGTATTTCCAAAACTGCTGGTCTAATGGAATTTTCACACACAACCATCTTTAGGGTTTAGAGAGAATTGTCTGAAAAAGTGACAATTTTTTTCTCTGGTAAAAAATCCTTGTTGATGCCAGAGGTCAGAGTAGAATGGCCAGACTGGTTCAAGGTCATAGAAAGGCAACTGTAACTCAAATAACATCTCATTACAACCGAGGTATGCAGAAGAGCCCCTCTAAACACACAACACATCGAATCTTGAAGCACATTTCATTTCTGCTGCGACGTATGGATGAAAGGGTCAGAATTTGGCATGAATATGAAATCATGGATCCATCCTGCCCTGTGCAGGCCGTTCAGGCTGCTGCTGCTGCTGGTGGTGTTAGGCTGTGGGGAAGATTTTCTTGGCACACTCTGGGCCCCTTAGTACCAACTGAGCATCATTTACATGCCACAGCCTGCATGATTATTGTTGATAACCTTGTCCATCCCTTTATGTCCAAAGGTTAATGCACCAAGTCACAAAGCTAAAATCACCTTAAACTGGTTTCTTGAGCATGACAGTGAGATCACTGTAATGAACTCAAATGGCCTCCACAGTCACCAGATCTCAATCCAATAGAGCGCCTTTGGGATGGAGCGGAATGGGAAATTCTCAGTATGGATGCGTAGCCAACAAGTCTGCAGCAAGTATATACAGTATACACATTGATCTAAAACCCAATGGTAGATGGTAGACTGGATATGTGTGTGTGTGTGGGTGTGTGTGTGTGAGAGAGAGAGGGAGAGAAACAGAGAGAGAGAGAGAGAGAGAGATTCCATCAATTCAAATTAAATATTTATTTATAGTAAACAGGATTTTGTTGTGTTACATTTTCTTGTGCTCTGCACACCATAGTTTGTCATCCGGAACTACAATTTCAATAATGATAATAAACAATTTAAATAATGAGAGCTAAATTCCACAATCCTCGTTCAGCACAAAAATGCATCATAATGGGAACCAAATAAAGAAATATAACATTCCTACTAATGAGATATAAAATGCATAATAATGAGAGCCAAATAATGAGAGCCAAATTCCACAACCCTCGTTCCGTGCATAAATGCATTCCAAAGTTTAGCTGAAACTCCTATGAAACCTCTGCAGTCCTGCTTTGCCAAACCAAGTTTAAATTTAACTACAGTGGTACTTCGGCATACGAACACCCCTCCTTAAGAATTTTCACCTTAAGAACACAAATTTTGCAAAAGGTTTGCCTCGGCATACAAAGCATTTTCGGCATACGAACTGAACACCGGCTACGTTGCATGTACATCCGGGAGACGATCAAAACTGGTTTGTGTCAGTGGAAAGCCATGTGAAAAGGGTTTACAGATTTTTTTATACATTTTTTTGCATTTTGTGCAAGATTTACTTTAGCACCAGGGCTCCAGCAAGGACGGTAGCAAGAAGAAAAGGGAGCCACTTTCAGTTTTGTTTTTAAAGCAGCTGGTGCCAAGAGGAATTATAAATTAAGGTTGTGGTTTAAAGTCTATTTATTTAATATTTTCCTTTATTTACATGTCTTTTCTATACGTTTTGATTGTCTTTATAAGCAAAAATATGATTATAGTGCTGGAAATTGGTTGTGGGTCTTTTGACTGCTCCCGGCAAGGGGTCGCCACAGCGGACACTTGGTCCGCACATACAAGCTTGGCACAGGTTTTATGCCAGATTCCGCTGTGCCCCTTATAATGCAACCCTCTCATTTTACCCAGGCTTGGGACCGGCAATGCTTCCAGTGGCTGGGGTTGGGGCACTGGCTGGGAATCGAACCTGGGCCTTTCGCATGGCAGGTGAAACACAAACCACTGAGCCACCAGTGCCCCATTGCTGGAAAATGGTAATCTTTGTAATATTTTTGGGTGGCTGGAACGGATCATCTGCATTTACATTATTTCCTACAGTAAAATGCGTTTCACAATATAAAATTTCACTTTAAGAGCTCGCCTCCGGAACGGGTTAAATTCGTACTCCGAGATACCACTGTATTTTATTTTCCAGGGAACTAGGCTTATAAAATCTGGAAAAGAAAAGAGTTAAATTCATACTAAATACACAGTAACTTTTGAAACAACTGAGTTTAGCTCAGCGGGACTGCAGAATCTTTATATGAGTCTCAGGAACATTTTTTGTACAGAATGACCATTGTAGAATTTCACCCTGACTACTCAGACAGTACTTGGATCCCAGGTGACAAACTTCATGGTTGGTGTTACATGGACATCAATTTTGGTAAAAATTTTTTACTATCCCTTTAAGCTCTACACTGGCCCATAAAAAATTTCCTGTCTAATATATTTAACAATATTTGAATAGATTTTGAAGCAAAGTACTTTTTTGTTATATTACTTTATTATTATTATTATTATTGCTTACATGTTACTGTTTTGTGCAGATCAACAGCATTGACGCAGTTATAACCACATTTTGAAGAATGAACATTAAATAATGATTATTTCAATACATCCCAGACAAAGAAATGGAAATCAATAAAAAGTATAATTTAATATATGGCTTTTTATTTAGTAAGAAATGACAAGCCAGTGAAGCGAGAGGTTTAGAGTCGTTGTCACACATGTAAGATGAAGTGAATTAAAACTGAATCAGCATAATAGAAGATGATCAGACGATACTGTAGTCTATTTGTATGCAATACATGCAGCACCCTGTCGCTATCAAGTGCTCTTGTCACAATATTTCCTCGTTCAGTCACTGACAATTAATATTTAAAGGACATTAAATGTGAAGCCTTATGGTCCCACTTTTGATGGTCTCCACTTTTTCTACCACTAATGCCCTTATACTTTCATCCAACTACTCCCCCATGGCACATTCCTCAAAATATTCAGCATGTAAGACATAAGTGAAACGACTGCGCGGCACTGTGTCCCCGCAAGGTCAGCTGCTCAGGATGGACGGATCTCCAGCAGGGCCGAGCCGTCTGCTGCTTTGGACAGACTGATGACACTGGAGAGGAGACGAGACCAAGCTTGCGAATGTCAATTAGCCAAAGGCTGAATGACACGTATCATGCTTATGCAGATGCTCAGCTCAGTAGATAAAAGCAGCCATGTTTTAATAGTACTTCAGAGACACGCTTTCAGAGAACAACGGAGAATACAATGTGCATTAATTACGTTTGATTTACTGCTCAGCCCATTGAAAAGCAATTAATCAGCAAAGCGTCACCAAGTATTGCATACGCATTGCTCCAGGTCTGAGGCTTTCTTTTATTGCACACGCCATAAAACTGTTCATTTTTCGTGTTACCCAAACCAAAGTAGAATTTACACTGTAAATAAACTGTACACAGCAATATGCTTCATTTTATTTGTGTTTGTTTTCAAGATTTCTACTGTTTGTAATTGTGTCTGCTGGTTTGAGGATGAAAATTATAAGCCATTATTATATAGATTTTTTTTAATGCCACGGTGCTGTTCAGGTCTTTATTCTGGTTGACCAGAAGATATTGATCAGTTTTCTATAACATCAGCTCTGACAGTAGTACCAGCTTATGGAAATGTTGTGGTGGACTTTCCATGTCACCTAAAACTAATAAAAAATAGGATTAATTAACCTTCTATACTTTTTGTCCTGTGTACAGGGTCGCAGGGGCTTGGAGCCTATCCCCGGAGACTTAGGGCACAAGGTGGGGTACACCCTAATGGCGAACACAAATTAGACTAACCTTCATGCAATGAGGAGGACATGCAAACTCCATGCACACAGACCCGAGGTGAGACTCAAACCCTCGGCCCTGGGGGGCAACAGTGCTAACCACTACACCACTATGCTGTCTAATAATAGGATATGCTTTAACTAAAATGTAAGTTTTTAACATTTAACGTTTTTCTCCACATAAAAGAACATCCGATTTTATGCAAAACAATATTAAATAATATTAATATTATTCTGATTGAAATCATTTCCTTTAGAGATTCCAACTTAACTGTTTATATGGATGCCGATCCTATAAGATGTGAGTTTACGTGGTTAAAGCATTTAATCGGAATATAATTTTTTAACATACTCAAAAAAAACAATGTGAATATGCTGGAAATATATATATATTTTTAAATTAACAGGCATTCTATCTTTTTTGATAAATCCCATTTCTGTGTTATTACTGGTTACTAGACTTACATAGAAGTCTCATCTATGATTGGTTAGATGCTTTACTTCATGTCAAATCCGAGCCAATCAGATGAAAGTCTGAAATAAAGCCTGGTGATAGAGATTTGCTTGTTCTCACAGAGTTTACTAACGAGGAACAGAAGCAACATTTCCCTCCTTGAAACTCGTCACATCACCTAACGTTACCTCAATGTAGGGCAAACATGCTCAGAAAGGATATATTTATTCCAACAAGAGATCGGATGTTTACACTGCTAATATTTACTTATTGAACGGATTATCAAAGATTTACCTCTCTCAATACATTTAAAAAAATCATTCCAATTGAGCGGGATCAAGTCAGACTTTTCAAACTAAAGTGTTTACATGATGCAGTTTTATTTCCATTGGGATGATATTCTGTGTATTAATGGAATATTAGGGTCCATGTAAAGCCACCTCTGTGATGGATTGGCACCCTGTCCAGGGTGTAACCTGCCTCGTGCGCTTCGTCTCCTGGGACAGGCTCCAGGCCCCCTGCAACCCTGTACACAGGATAAACTTGCATAGATGATGAGTGAATGAGTGAGTGAGTGAGTGAGTAAAGGCACCTATAGAATTTAGCATTTTTAAGCACATTTTAAGGCTGCAAGTATAAAAAAATGGATGGGATGCATTTTTCCTGGACAATACATATCTATTACGGGAAAAACAGTCATGAACTGTGGTACAAGTAATGCACATCTGAACTCATAGGTCAATTAAATATGCACAGGTCAAAGCAAGGAACAATAACATGAGAAACAACAGCTTTATAATTTTCTAAACATTAAAAAAAAACTTTGGAGTGAAACACAGATCAAAGGCACAAAAGTGTTTTTTTTTTTTTTTTTTCTGAAGTATTTTAAATTGTTTGATGCATATAAGAGTATTGAAAAAAGTGCACTTGGTAAAAAAAATTCTCCAATAAAATACTGTGGTTATAAGCAGATTCTTTGTGCCTTAGGCCTGGAAAGTATCCTTTTTGGTTTCTACAGCATCTAAAAGATCTGTAAGGAACCACTTGTTTTGGGGTTTTCTTCAATGTCTGCAAACTTAAAAAAAAACTTTGGAGCTTTTCTTATTAAAACTCAGTCATTCAGCACTTGTATCACCGTGTCTGTCCTTGAGCTGATTTTTGTCTGTTTCAGTTTGAGTTAAACCATTTCTCACAAAACTAAATGTCAAATATACAACAGACAGTATGTCTTTATTAGCTGACCTGTTGAAAACTGAGATTTCTTTTTTAACACCACTGGGATTTAATGATTTAATGAGTAAGATCAGTGAAGCCTATAAAACCATGTTTTGTCCGGTAGACAAATGAATTAGAATATGTTTTTAGGCAGTCTACCCAAAAAAACAGGAGTATACACTAGATTAATATACTGTATATGTACTATACGTGTTCAGCTTCACAACTGGGTGCCTCGGCTCATACTCGGGTCCCTGGAAAGCTCTAAAAACAATAACACATGGACGTGCACCTGAGGCAGGAAGAGCTCCAATCGCCTGCGGCTGGAGGGCCATGATTACCTCAAGCAGTCCCAGCTGGCATGTAATCAGAGACAGACAAAAGAGCCGCACGCTAGGGAAACAGAGTTAGATGCTGGATGTGTTGTTACAAAGGAAAACCGCTTACTAATCCTCTCTCTGGTAAACATACCCCCTAGAGGAAATCTGTCCTCCAGCCCTTCATTGGCGATGCGCACCGCTTGCACCGGATCCCAAAACGATGGCGCTTGTTACCTCAGCTTGCATCGTCCATCCGACTGCTTTAGTTTCACTTTGTTAGGCAGATCGTTTGGGACAACCTGCTGTATAACCTGTGTCCACACTATAAAGTGACAGATGTTCATTCAGCATTCCATACTATGTAAAAGTGTTGAGGCCCTTACCCCACATTTCCTCATCTTTTGCTTCCAAAGAGCCAGACTTCATATATTTTTAATTTAGTCTTGAGGCATAATTAGTCTCCAGGCTTCCTGAAGGACTGTTTTTGCCGCTCAAGTTGTTTTTGGCTCTCCTTTTCAGTTCTGTCCCTGACCAGGTTCAGAGGAGTGTTTTTTTTTTGTTAGTTTGTTAACTTACAGTGACCTATGAATAATTCTGAGCTAAAAAGTGCAGATAATGACAGATGACCAGGCCGGTGATTAGTACTGTATACTGGTGATGCTGAATCATAAATGATTGGAACAGACGAGAGGGAAAATGAGGTTGATGCTGAGATCGTTACATAAATAACCAATTTTTAAATGGTATATTTAGGCACTTTGCAGCCTGTCACAGTAAAACATCTGTTACTGTTTCTTTCATTTAATCTTCATCACTTTATTTTACAGGTATTAAATTTGACATGGCAACAGCGTAATAAATGACAATTTGCGTAATTTTGAGCAACTATGACACCATTGGCAAAACTAAATTATGTAACCCAATCCTATGGTGCTTGTGGATCTTACATTAATTACATAAATGCCAGGTATCACTGTTAGCCTCTTTTGATAATTTGGTAGCTTAGCGAGCTAGTTTGCTGCCCTGTGGAATGTCTTCTGATGCAGTTAAATGTCTGCATATTGCAAGCTTAAAGACTACAATATGGTTAAAGGACGCTTCTTGTAAAAAAAAATGACTGCTGTTGTGAAACATGAAAATTTTTTATGTTTTTTTAATTATTTTAACAAATGCACCTTTGAGACACTAAAAAATTTAGGCAGGAAAACCCGCACCCAGGGATCCGTTGCCCAGGTAACCGTCAATCACTTTGGTGCACTAATCAGTCTGCATTTTCATAATGAAAGACTAATATCTTTATTTTGTTTCTGTACAGCACATTATATATAAGCTATTATATATGGAATAGCATTGCTAGCTACCTAACTGATGCTAACTAGCAAGTGAGTTTTCATGGATATTAAGACATATACATATGCTTGCTACTGAAGATAAGAGGTTGTCCAATTTAAACCAAATTAAATTAATTTTCTAGACAAACAGCTTGTGCCACATTGCTCTGCCATGTATGTCTGGAGAGCAGACGTGTGATATTTTGATATTTATGCCTATGCTGGCCTTCCAAATGGAAAGCATTTATCTCAAGAGTGCACAAAATGCTTCCCAAAAAAGCTGTTAACCTTTCATTCCTTGCTTTCTCCTGCGCTTAAATAAAACACACACACACACACACACACGCACACACACACACACAGTAAGGCAAGGGCTGGTGAAGACTAGGTAAGACTTTTTTTCTATTCTGAAAACTACATAATGCTTTATGATGCTTTATGAACTGCTAATAATATTGCACACAAATGTTTAAAAGTTGCTACACGTCTACGTTCATCTACCAGACCGCATTTTAGTCCCGAAATCCAGAAAACAAACCTCGTCAGTATTTGGGACGTGTCCAGCTAACATAATTAAGGAATGCCATCTGCGAGAAGATTTCTCAAATGTTGCTTCAAATGTGTCGAAAATTTAGGAACCCAAGAGCCAAGCTGTTCTTATGGTGCTATCCAAATGGGAGAGACTTCATCTCTAGGTAGCTTTATTTTACTGTATGTGTCAAAATGTGGTCACTTGAAGTGTGAATGAAACCGATATTGATGTGTTAATTCTTAGGGGTGGTCAAGTCAAACTACCTTTCCCCTGCTACATTAATGCACTTATCCCAGTGTTTCACTACTACTTGAATATCATCAAGGTAGATCTCAGCAAGTTCTCTCTGACATGATCTAACAGAATCCTTCATGTTTGAAATGCTGGCCTCCCAGGAACTCCTTTAATGGTTCAAACATGTGAAGATGGTTTGAAACGAGGTCAGGACTGTACAGGGAATATGTGTCAATCACTTCCAGCCACGTTCCTGTAATGTGCAAGTGGTGTTAGTGAATGATTGTGTGTGCAGTTGATATGTCTCTCCTGCAAGTTACTGACAAGGTATCCCTTGATTTTCAGGGACCAGGCGTTCCATTCGCTGAATGTTTACAGGAATGACTGCAGTGGGCTACGAGCCACCTAGGCCAGGATCATCATTCATGAACGTACAGGTTTCTTTAAAATATTTGCATCATTTAAATGCTCATTTAAAGATTCTTATCACTGTAGTGTGCTTGAATCGTTCAATAAATGTCAATCGGTTTTATGCCTTCATTCACAAGAAATATCACAACAAGTCTGACTCAAATTATTAATATATTATTATTTTTTTTTTATTGCTGATGGTATCCAAGCACTAGTGAAACACTGGGATAGGTACATTAGTGTAGCAGGGGATTATATAGAGAAACTCTCATAAATGTGTTCTGTTATTCTGCACAATGAAAAGTCCTGGTTTGACTTGAACACCCCTAATAATAATAATAATAATAATAATAATAATAATAATAAATGAAATAAAATAATAGGAGCTACAGTTTATAAGTATTTACCTGAAGGTTTGTCAAGAAAATAAAAAAATATCCAAGACATGGTTCAAACTAATCAAATATAAGAGAGTCAAATATTCATCCAATTATATACTCTGTAAAGCTCATTTGCAAAGATTTAGGAGGGGAAAAAAAGAAATCATGGCATGTACTTCTTCTTTGAGAAGAAGCTCCTGATTTCTACCCGAGTGAGAGTCTGATATCTCCTGGAGTTTAGTTATACATGAAATTTTCAGATGATTGAACATGGTGTGTCTTTTTCTCTTTGTCTGTCTTAAACAGATTGAAGCTCAGAAGGAGCACAGCAGGTCAGCGCAGTAAAAGCCAATGCAATGATAGTCAGAAGAGGGTTCTTACTGCAAGTAGGATTTGTCTGTGAAAGTCTCAATGACTCGCTCACTTGGGCACTAATTCACTTTGAAAAACATAAAAAGTAGAAATTGCAATTAAGTGAATATACTATTAACGAGCATTAAAACAGCCTATAAGACATTCAAATCTTTACAATGAAAAACAGCTTGCAGTCCAGAGAGCATCAGATGCTTAAAAAGAGCTACTGTATTTAACCCTCCATCCAGGTCAGGTTGTTTTCCCATCATGTCCTGCGAAAAGCATGTAAATGTAATTGCACTGAATCTGAATGCTTTTAGAGGTCTAATACAGACAAAAAATAACAACCATTATTAGGTTTTAGCTAGCTCTGAACCTCACTAACTCTAGAACAGTCATTATCACTGAGCTTGTTCAGACCAGCCCTGCTTTACAACCTGATATAAACAGCAGTCAGATCATCAAACAGTGTCAAACAGCCTGTGTGGATCTATGAAACTAACAGCCAGAGTAAATTAGAGCGCTGCCGGGTCATAAACACAAGACGGATTGGCAGAGTCAGAGCCGGAGTAAGAGATACAAAGCAGCATGGCTCCGAACATTATTTAGTTTAAAAGATGTTGTAACCCTTCGTTCGTGCTTTCATAACCGCACACTTAAATTATACTGGAGTACAAAACCCTGACTTGAATAAAAATACTACGGGGTCCCAATAACCCAATCAGAATAAACCTGCATCATGTAAACACCTCAATCGGAACAGCATGACCCAATCTGTCCCGATCGGAATGAATTTTCAATAGGAATGAGAGGGGATGCAAACTTTTGATAATCCCTTCAAAAGGTCAATATTAGCAATAAAATAAATCTGTTTTTCTCCTGTTGGAATAAATATATTCTTTCTGCCCATGTTTGCCCCACATTGGTCTAACCGATGTAATGAGTTTCCAGGAAGGAGATTTTTCTTCCATTCCTGATCTGTAAACCCTGTGAGAACAAACAACACTCTCCCACCTGTCATTACTTCAAACTTTAGTCCACTGGGTCTCTGGATATGGAAGAGGAACTGATTGGCTCACATTTCACATGTAATAAAGCATCTAACCAACCTTAGATTAGATCAAGTTAAACAAAGTTATATAGTTTGCAGATTATACACTTCAAAGCTGGGAAAACCACTTTTGCACATGTATTAAATATATCTGATGAAATGCATTGTGCATGTAAACACACATCTGTTCAGATCTTTGTACATATAAATAGTTAAGTTGGAATCTCTAATCAGAATGATGTCAATCAGATTGAATAAACCTTTTCCATATATACTGTACGTCGCTAGTGCTGAACCCCAGCGTACAGAATACATCATGGCCTACAAAGATGGCTGCCACAGAATACCCCAGAAATTCCTAACACACAATTCATGGGCTGCCTCCTTCGAAGGATGCATTTGAAATGCTCCCTCTAATGGAGCAAATGGAGCCTTTTTCCACTTGAAAACAACGGATGCAATGGTGTATATACAGTATCCAACCCCATCTCAAAATTCTTTGCAAACCTGGGAAAAATTCAATTCACTTCAATTCAATTCAATTTTATTTATATAGTGCTTTTAACAATGGTCATTGTCTCAAAGCAGCTTTACGAAAATTTTAAGAAAATGTAAAAAAGAAAACTCCCTGAGATAGCAATAGGAAGAAACCTTGAGAGGAACCAGACTCAACAGGGAACCCATCCTCATTTGGGTGATAACGGATATAAATT
>JAQMYJ010000019.1:4022418-4043061 GCA_030014305.1 Clarias laeviceps | reverse complement strand
GTGATTTTGTAAGCGATCTATGAGAATATTATGATCTATAGTGTCGAATGCAGCACTAAGATCAAGTAAGACTAGTACTGAGATGCAGCCTTGGTCCGAAGTTAAAAACAAGTCATTTGCAATTTTAACTGTGCAGTTTCTGTACTATGATGGGGCCTGAAACATGACTGAAATTCTTAGAGGATATTGTTTTCCTGCAAGAATGTGCATATTTGAGCTGACACCACCTTTTCTAATATTTTTGATATAAATGGAAGTTTTGAAATCGGTCTGTAATTTGTTATTTCATTCAATTGTCTAATTTCATAAATTAGATTTTCTTTTTTTTTTTTTTAGATTTAGATTTTAGATTTTTTTTTTTAAAGACTGGAGGAGATAATGGCAGATGCAGAATTAAGAGAAAATTTTTAATTAAATATTAAAAAAAAAGACTCTAGGATTTCATTCAATCTCCTTGTGCTTTGCTTACAGCACACAATGTGTTGGCCAAATCATGTGTAAATATGATTCCTCATGCTCCCAGAACCACTTTTTCACAATCTGTCCTGGAATATGGCCATGCCATCAGGGAAGAAAAACACCATAGATGTGATACCCTGGTCATTCAGTACATTCAGGTCAAAAGCTGACATCATTTTATTGCCAAATAACGTTGCTGAGACTAATCTTGGCCAACTGAAGGTACTTCAGATCATGACACTGCCTCCAGCGGCTTGTAAAATGGCCACTATCCATAATGGGTGCTTCTCTTCTTGCACCCATCGCTCTGGAATAGGCTCCGTCTCAACTTGCTCAAAGGTCCATTTTTTATGCTCTCTAGCAAATTGAATCTTCTCACTAACAAGTGGTTTTCTTAGGGCCACACAGCTGTTTAGTCCCAATCCCGTAAGTTCTTATCGCATTGTGTGTATGGAAATGCTCTTACTATTATTATTAATCATAGCTATGGTTTTACTGTTTTACACGCAACTTCACCAATTTCCTCTCGGTTTCCTTCTTCAGTCCGAAGACAATGCAGATCAGGCTAATTGGTGTTTCCAAATTCCCCGTAGTGTGTTAGCGAGTGTGTGTTTATGTGCCCAGCGATGGACTGGCACCCCATCCAGGGTGTACCCCACCTAGTGCTCTGTGTCCCCTAGGACAGGCTCCAGGCTTCCCACAACCCTGTACAGGATAAGAGGTATAGAGAATGAGTGAGAGTGAGTGAGTTTACTATAGTTTACTATTGTAAATAATAGTGCATCTACCCATTCGTCACTGCGCTGTCACCTGTCATAAATCACATAAACAATAACTGTCCTAAACCTGGAACAACATGGCCTGCACTAAGACGCACAAAGTCGTTTATCAGTTTAGCCGATCACTTTAGTTTTATTTTACCTGAACACACCAATGCTCAATCATATGCACGCGGACAAAGGCGGATAATATAAAGCTGATAATATCATAGAGACACTCAGTTTCTACCATTTGTACATCAACAATTAACATCAGCACAAGAAAGCAGAACAGCTACATCAATGTATGTTTCATGGAACCTTGCTAAAGCTACAGTAAGAACCCATTTACAGCTGCTGAGTTGATTATTGTGCAGTTGGAGAAGTTTTAAGTCATGAAGAACTATACCCAGGAGTAGTGGTTAGCACTATGCCCTCGCACCTCCAGTGTCACTTTGCGACAGCATATGTGTATGTGCATTTTCTTCATGTCTTGGTGGGTTCAAAGATATGCAGAGTAGGCTAATTAAAATATCCAAATTTCCCCTAGTATGTGTGTATGAGTGTGCCTTGTAATGGATTAACACCCCATCCACGGTGCGTACCCTGCCTAGTGCCCTGAGTCCCCTGGGATAGGCTCCAGGTCTCCCATGACCCTGTAGAGGATAAGATGGATAGAGAATGAGTGAGAGACAATGAACAAGAAAAACTGTTTTGAAGCTATTAAAGCAGATTCCATTTTCAGCGGCAGCATCTCCACTAGGAGTGTTTTTTTTTTTTCAATCTACTCATTGATTTGAAGAAAGCAGAAGCCATAACACTAGCCATAGACCCATCCTGTGACCAAACCGACATGGAATAGCTATCTGTGTTCACAAGAAATTTTATGATGGAAAACATTTCAAGAAAGTTTGTTTGCTTGTGTAAGCATATTTTAATTAAATATACTTGTGCATGCAGCAATGTAATCGACAGAATATTAAGCTTAGTAAAATAATATAGAGGCAAGGTGAGGAAAACAGAAGTAAGCCAGGGAAAACAAACACATGGCGTCCAAGGATGAAAGCAAGCGACACAAAGATATACGCCATATTAGCAGATATAATATCAGCAGAACAGGTGTTGGATACACACGCCACATGTGCACCCACAGTTGCGCACACGTCTGAATAAAGAGCAATAGATAAATAATCAAAAGGAACACAATTAGTTTTATGAATAATATATTTAATAAGAGTAGACACAAAAATGAAATAGTATGTGCATCTACATAGTGAGTAATATAAAATACAAAGTATAAGGCCCAACATAAAAGTACCAAAAATACAAGGGGCCTGGGTACGATTCAACAATGAAATAAATTACATAGCAAACCTTCTCTGAGCCAGAACAACACCAATAGGGAGATCAGTGAGGGGAATAAAAGCAGAAATGCTGCGATTTAGAAGTGGAACAGGTGCTGGAGGAAAATCTGTTTGGGTACCTACAGAGGCACTCTCGTTAGTTTGTGTACTAACGGACAATTTAAAATCAGTCTGAGTGCCAACACTTACATGACAAACAGGCTTGAGGACCGACGGAGGCTCGGTCCATGACAGGTTCAGTAGGGTTGTAATCCTCAGTAGGGTTATAATCCGGACTGCCCTGGCTGTCTGAGTCGTCCAGAGGGATGTAGTGAGCACTTGAGCAATTACAATTAGCTATAAGATTAAAATAGAATACGTAAATACCGCAAATTGGGAAAACAAGACAAGTAATGAAAATAGTGCGAAGAAGATGCTTACCCATGGCCTGTCTCTTGAAAACTGTAGAGTAAACCGGAAAAACTAGGAATGTATAGTAAAAATAAGCGCCACCCCAATATTTTTTTAATTAAACAAGAAAAGTGAAAAGATAATGGAAAGTAATTTGTAAGAAAAATGAATTATAATGGGAAAAAAATATAAGCACGGGGTGCAGTCAGATGACGAGGTATATGACGTAACAGAACAAGGTAGAAAGAAGTTGGATTATAATAGGTTAATAATTTGGTAAGGAATAGAAATAAAATGTACAGAAGAGGGCACTAGGTGTAGATCTGCATGGAGTCCAGAGTCTTTCTTTGGTTCTTTTTTACAAGAGATACAGTATATGTTTAATATTTTAAATTAAGGGCAACATTAACAAGTGGACACCTGGTCGCTCTGCCTGGTCGGACACCTGGCAAAATCATTGTTAATGTGTTAAAACAGTACTTTGAAAGAGTTAAATCATGTCTGTTGTCACCGATGGGGCTCCGTCTATAATGGGACAGGGCTTGGTAAGCAGTGTCATTTGGCTCTTCTTGAGATGAATGCGTGGGTAGAGATGCTTGCTGATAGCTGTTTATGTGGAAAACTATTGTTGGTGTGCAGGCTTTGTAAAAAAGTTGACATCGTTATCTTTGCCTCAGGATGCTCAGGCAAAGCTGTTTGCTGGTGAAGTTGTAAGTCATTGTTTTTGCTATTTAAGACACAGAAAATAACCATGTTTTTGGTTTGATTCAGATATAAAAATGTGTGTGTGTACCAAAAGTGTAAACAATGTTTTATCAAGCACAATTTGGCACTTAGGGAAAATTAATTGGGGCCCAGTGTAATAATAGCACACACCATAAGTACTCAGTTATTTAGTTATATTTTCAAAAAGGTAATCCGTTATTCAGACAATTTATGCAATCCGTGAGCCAGACAGCAGTGATTCCTTTAGCGTGTGTGTGTGAAAGTCGTCCTATAAGCCCCTCCCCCATCCCCGATAACCCGCCCTGCTTCGTTATTCCTGCTGTTAGTAGTTAACAGATTATGGGCCAAACTTCGCTGAGTGATGATGGTAGAATAATTATATAATAGAAAAAGGAAATGTTGTTAGTCTTTCGGCTGCTCCCGGCAAGGGGTCGCCTCAGCGGAATATCTAGTCCGCACAACAACTTGGCACAGGTTTTACGCCGGATGCCCTTTCTGACGCAACCCTCCCATTTTATCCGGGCTTGGGACCATAATAGAAAAAGGAAATTTATATAATTGAAAATAGAATAAAGGTCTTGACTAAAACAACATGCATGAGGAATCACAAAGGAGTTTTTATTTTCTGCAATGAAAAAGTACTCGAACTAGTTACTTTTATCAGAAAGTAACGCTGTAATGTAACTGATTACTTTTTAAAGGCAGTAATTTTGTAATGTAATTAGTTACTTTAAAAAGTAACTTCCCTCAACACTGTGTATATCACGGGTGTTCTCACAATTGTTAATTATACTGTAGCATGGGGGAAAATAGGTGATGGTCTGCAGTACTGGAAAGAGGGATAAGTAGCTGCCTGCCAAAACCGACATTCAAAACCAGTCACGGAAACAATTTCAGCAAGAAAACACATCTTATAATGTTATCTCTTAAACAGCACTTTGTCGTCTTCTATATCCACCTCCTTCTAACCTGCTGTTGTTTTGTTCATGGCTAACTTGAGTTACAAAGCTAACTAGCTTCTAACACAAGGTTGAATCCCAAATCCCTGTCTAACCTGTGATCAAGGGCACTACTTAGTTTATGGAACAAGGATTGTATACCCTACATAGTGGACTAGCTTTCCATTTAATGTTAATTGGGATTATATTCAAACACAGAATACGTGGAAATATAAAGTAAATCTTGTTGTTTCTCAGGACTGTACACCATCGGCATTGTTTATTCTCCTCATATTTTGGATATGTAGAACATGTAAGAATTTAAAACTATTTCCACCACTGTTAATAACACTGACTGTCAATCCCTGCTAGTCCAAGTTATTTATAGCAAAATAACTGGTGAAATAAGTAAACTAATCAAAATCTGTTGATTATAAATTGTGTTTTCTGACCAACTGTGGAGTGCGCCTAACAAGGGGGCGGGCCAACAGAACTCACCTGGGCTGAAGATCAATCAATCAACCTTTTAAGAGGCCGCCATGCCACATTCCAGTGAGTAGTGTCTGTCCGACTCTTAACTTACAAACGTCTCCTGTCTCCCCAGAGTTCCCGAGTTCCGTTCGCCTAGTAGAAAGCCACTTGCTGCCCACTCACGCGCTCGCTCTGCTGTCTCTTCGCACATTACGCCTTCTGCTCAGCGCTGCTGGTCTCACCTGTTCTGCACAAGCCTGGGCGTCTCTGAGGACTCCGCACTTGCTGAGGAATGACCCAAACGCACATGACCTTCACGGAGACGGATGTAAAGCTGGTGCTTACACTACACATATTCACAAAGAGTTGCATACTTTGCTGCTAAACCAGAGCTTTTATAAAAGAACCGTTGTTGAGAAAGACACCTGCTTCCCATGTGTTCTGTCTTTGTGCCAGACCTGTTACAGTTGACTCAAAGTCATGTTATTGGACTGAATATCTGCATAGCTGTGATGCAGGCATGGGCATGATATTGTGTGGATATTCAGTACAACAGCATGACCTTGAATGTGACATTACCATGGTATAACCATATTGGACTTTATAGAGTGCCCAGATAAGCACTATGGCACTTCACTCGGTACTGGGGTAGTACTATTGTGTGTACTACAATACTTCGGTAAATACAGCATCCTGGTACATTTTCAATAGTACCGTACTAGAGTGCATGGTAAAATGTTCCATACTATAGTACAGGTACATACACTATAGTACAGGTAACATGGTACATGCACTATATCAGCAAATAAGTACCATAGAACTGTCAAAAATACCATCGTACAATATACCATGGTACAGGTTCAATCAGACTAAAATGTCCTGAATGTCCTATGCATTTAAAAAAAAACAAATAACAAACAGATAAAAGCTGATGAATTGGGTCAGAGATGCCTATTTGTCTTCACTCTCTCAGACTTAACTGCTACTGCAGAAGCATTTGATGCCTGAAGTGTAGATTTTCAGTAAGCTTTATTTCTCCCGGTGGTGCCTAAGACCAGATTGACATCAATGGAAGTCAGATCTTTAGTGCCATAGCTCCCAAACTTTGTTAACTTATAACAGGCATTTCAACTAACGTTTTTCTCTTTCTTCTTCCTGAAAAGAATCAGAGATCGTCAGAGAGAAAGGAAGCGTTGTAGAGAAAGAAGGGGAATTATAGATTAAAGCAGGAGAAGGAGAAAAGGCAGATTTAGGGAGAACGAAAGTGAGAGGGAGACTGATATAGAGAAGAAAGGAGAATGTGAAAAGGAGAGATTTCAAGGAGAGAGAAAGTGAGAGTGAAAGAAGGAAAATGGGGTGCTTAAAGAGAAGAAGAACAAGAAGAAAAAGAATCAGGGGGAGGAGGAGGGGGAACAAAAAAAAAAGATGATCGGAAGAATTAAATGGGAGAAAGTAAGTGATGTAAAAAAAAAATGGGTGAATTACAAAGAGGAACACAGACAGTGAACAGAAAGTGTGAGAGACTGATATACAGAAAAAAAGCAGAAAGTGAAAAGGGAGACTTGAAGGAGAAATAAAAGGCGAGGGAGAGAGCAGGAAAAATGGGGCACTTAGAGAGAGGAGGGAGATGAAGTTAGGAAGACTGAAATGAGAGATAGTGACTGATGTAGAAAAAAAGAATGAATTACAATGAGAAAAAGAAGGAGAACGAGAGGGCGGCTGATATGAAAGGAAGAAAGAAAAAATAAGAAATGAGAAACATAAAGGGAAAAAGTGTTTATAGAGAAGAAAGGAGAAAGTGAAAAGAGATTTGGAGAGAAGGAGAGAAAGAAGAAGAAGATAGAATGAATGAAATAAGATATATGATATATTGACCAAAAAAAAAAAAGAATTCCAAAGTGAAATTGGTGATGGTGAGAAAGAAAGAGAGGGATGCTTATATGGAAGAAAGAAGGAACAAATCTGAGAATGTGAGAATACAGTATAAAGAGAGAGAGAAAGTGATGTAGAGAAGAAAAAAGAAGAATGAAACAGAAAATTAGTAGAAGGAATAGTAGGTGTAGAAATGGGTTCTTAGAGAGAGGAAAAAGTGATGATAGACAAGAAGAAAGGAATAATTAAATGAGTGAAAGTGATTAATGTAGATGAAAAGGAAGAATTAAAGCAAGAGAAAAAAGGAGCCAGTGACACAGTGAGATAAAGGAAAGAGCGGTGGATTTGGAACTTAGAGAAACGAAGGATATAAAGAGGAAGCAGAGGTGACTGATGAGAATAAAAAGGTAAAAGAGAGAAAATGAAAAGGAACAAAAGAAAAAAGGAAGAGAGATTCAATGTACATAAGAACACGTTAGTCATGCAGAAAGAAAGAAAGGAAAAAAGGGAAAAATGGAATGACAAAGAAAAAGGTGGGAAAAATAAAAGAGGGATGGTAAAAAGACAGAAAAATCATGAGTGAAAGAGAAGGACAGATAAATCGCTCATCCCTCTTCATATTTCTAGTGAATGGAGACTATGTGGAAGTGAATAAGAGAGCGCGAAATGTCTGTGTGTGTGTGTGTGTGTGTGTGGAGAAGCAAGAGGCCTTGAGTACACTGTAGCCGTGCTCCATATTAAATGAAGAGTTGTGTCTGTGTGTGTGTGTGTGTGTGTGTGTGTGTGTGGGAAGCAGACGATTCACACACAGCCAGCACAGAGGAACAAATCAGTCAGCGCTAATCTCGCTCGCTTTAGCGTCGAACGTGTCGTTACATTCGCTTCGTTATCGCGCCTGTTGTTTTACGCTGATTGCTCCAGCGACATGTCATGCCTATAAAGCACCTTGAAATTGAACAAGTGAAACTGTATCAAGCAAAACACAGACTAAATGAGAAAACTGCACTATTTTAGAGGGGGGGAAAGGAATTGGGCCATTGCTCTGTAGCTTTAAAATGCTAAATGCTAAATTGAATTAGCACTTCACCCCAAAACTATATTACTGTAACCTATAAACAGGAAGGGGGGGGGGGGTATTTAATTAAGTTCCTCCCTTAGGGCGTACTATATTACTGATATGAAAAGTGTAATGAAACGCAGCCATGGGAAATTCCCCTGACACACACACACACACACACACATACACAGTCAACACAGTTGACTTCTTACAGAATCTATTCAATACCCCAAATAGTTTCAAATTAGTTTCTCATGAAAAAAAGCTTTTGTTTAACAACAAAACTATTTATCACGTAAGCAGTATTGTTGCTATTAAGCTAGCTAGCTTTGCTATTTTCAGTAGCCTGGTCAAAATGTTAGCGCTGTTGAATTCTTGACTCTGATTGGACAGATTGGACAGAAGTTTCAGGTTTATATTAATACCAAGGGGCAACCTCCAGCTCTGAAACATGTTCTAAATGAATGTTCAAAAAAGTGCTGTTCCTCGACTGACCACTAGCTGGCTCCAAAAGTGAGTTCCCCTAAGATCCCATGCTAAAATGGGCAAATTTCACTCATTCAACCGTCTATCCTGCTTTATCTAGTACAGTATACAGGGTTGCAGGGGGTGGGATGGAGCCTATCCCAGAAGCCTTAGTGCCAATCCATCTCAGGGGCACACACATACACACACTCACACTATGGGCAATTTGAGATTTTGGGAACGCCAATTAGCCTAGTCTGCATGTATTTGGACTTCGCAAACTCCATGGACACAGATCTGGAATCAAACCCAGACCCTGGAGATTAAAATGGACAAATTTACAACCAACAAAAAAATGTGTGAACACATTAATGAAAAACACCTGGTACAAAAAAAACAAAAAAACAAAAAAACATTTTGGTCTCAAAAGCTAAATTCCCCCATTCATGACTACTGTATGCAGGTGAATTTTTACATAATTTCTTAGTTAAAATTATATAAAGCCATAAAATTGGATTTTACCCCAATCCGCACCCTGCACTGCTCCACGGTCTCTCCGATCCTCCAGCATTGCTCAACTGGTCCCACTATCTCTCAGGGATTGAGGAAGACATGCAACCAGAACTTTTTCTGTTTTAGCACCTAGGTGGTGCAATGAACGTACAGCCAAGTCACTGGCAATTTAAGCAACAACTAAAGACCTATTTGTTTCTCAGGCATTTGGGTTAATTCTTGCCCCCCTCACCAAAATAAATGAATAAATAAATCCTTGGCAGTGTCAGTTTCTGCCAAGATGGCAACGACCAGAGCTCCCACACCTGAGTGTCATAAAAGCTCTTTATAAAACCTGTGGGTGACATCATAGAGGTGTTTGTCCGTTTCTTTTACAGTCTGATTAATGCTCTTGGTCTAGTATGATCCTATAGTAATTCTAACATGATACGTGGAACTAAGGAACAGGAACTAAGCATTAAAGGGTGCATGGCCTTCCTTGCCTCAAAGCTAACACTTTTCCAATTAAAATCAAACTAAATTACTTTACATTTCTCTACACAGATCTAATATATATCATTTACTGTATAGTACAACAAATATTACATAATCTCCGAAGGAGATCCATGCACTACCTCCTGTTTCTTATTTCTCCTTAATCCTTTCTCAGCGATGCAGCTCAGGTAGGCGTTTACTTTGAGCATATGGACAGATTAATGGGAAGCCACTTTAGGCAGAACGCTGTGGAAAATTGGATTAAATCGATGAAGTAGGCCGGCATGCCTCTTTATTGTCTGCGGCAGTGGAACATAAGCAGTTAGACAGGCACTTTACCTGCATTCTCCGCTCACTAATGCCCTGCGTTCTGATTCAGCCATAAACAGAGTTGTGTCAATGCACTTCAATTGGCAAAAAGTGCGGTTTAAGATCAATCGCCTTGCATTAGTATCTGCCTGCTTTTGACTGACCGTGAGATCAATCCTAAGATTAGTAAACTAGGACAGGGTAATGATAATAATGTGGTAATAATGCATCTGGACTTTTAGATACAATTCATCTGTTTACAAGTACCTTCTGTTTTCTTAAGACTTCCCAGAGGTGCATGCATAAACAGCGGTGTTTTATTTGTGTTAGAAAATGCTTAGGTGCTAAAAATTATATCATGATACACAATGCTGTATGATTTGTTTGCTTAAACCTGACAACAACTACGGAGTTTTGCATAACAAAACAAATATGTTGATAATATCTTTATTTAAGACTTTAATGCACAGGATGTCCAAAAGAGTTAGAAACCAATAGGGAATAAGTTCAGAAAAATCCACAGAAACCTGATATAGCTGCTATATAGTATATTATAATATATAAAAATATGGTATAGCTGCTTCCAGAGTTTATAATAAGATATAAGAGATAAGACAAAAAGCTATAGTTTATAGTTTATATATATATATATATATAAAAAACGTTCGTGCATCATACATTTTTAAGTGCTCAATATACAGTATGAACTGTTTGACACAAAATGAGATTAATCCACTTTACAGTTTTGAGAAGTTTTATTTTTTTTATTGTTTGAAAATGAAGCATTGCAAACTGATAAAAACATGTTGTGCATGTTAAAAGCTATAACTGTATAGCAGAATATTATATCAAGTTTGTTTGATTTTCCAAAAAGCTATATCTCAACCTCCTAGAGTTTGGTCACAATAGATAAATCACCTGCAGTTGTGGTTTTGGTATCAATAATATTTTGGTTGAGATTTAATAAAAGAAAAAAAGCATGCTTTGTGATACAGTATATTGTAGTGAGTTAAACATCAATACAAATTATCATCATCACTACAAATTACATCATCTCATAATGTCCTATTTCACAGAACATATTGCTGTTATAGACAATCTTTTATGTCAGAGAATAATAATTTTCCAAAATGAATAAAAGTTGGAAAAAGGTGTTTATCACATTTTGCTGTGAAACCGCTCACATCAATCAAGCATTTTAAGTGGACCTTAAGTGGATAAGGGCATCTGCCAAATGCCATGAATGTCAAATTATCATGTAATTTAGATTTTTATTTATATTTTTCCATTAATTGCATGCAGAAAAGCACAGAAATCGAACAGTGTCCTGTTAGCATGGTTGCCTGCTGTTAGGCAAAACTAACACAACTGTTGTTAATATTTCTCATTGCTTGCTTATGCCCTGTTTTCTCTGATGGCCTGCAAATCAAATCAGATAAGATGATGCGTAGCCCTTCTGTATTAATTAATCATAGACCTATCACAGGGAATTTGGGTTATGAACCTTGGTCATGGAATACGATTTTTTCTTTTCATTTCAACTCAGGAAGCCTTATTAACTAGCGGATAAATGTACAGACCAGGAGGTACTCATGTACATGACCCATGTTGGTAATTTGGGACCTATAGAATAAAAGTGTCAGGCACCTTTAGGGATCGCTTGGCATAAGATACTAAATGTTTCGAGCTCAAAACTTGAAAATTTGGCCAAAGCAGCTGCCAAACCAAACATGGAATGTGAATATGCTCATAATGAGTATCATTTATCTCTTTTGCTTATTAAACTGGAAAAAAGCCATCCCTATGATGGGTACACAAATTACTTTGTGGCTGAAAATAATGTAAAAATGGAATAACAAACCAATAAACCTGCCATGAAAATACTCTAAACAAAATATTGCACTGAGATCATAGTTGTTGCTGAGTAATTTGCAGAGATTATATCATCTCGCTTAATATACTGTTTTTATGTTTATCCTAATCCACTGAGATACCATGTGCTCCATGCACTTCTTTTAGACTAAAGATGTACAGTCTTATCCAGAAAGGGTCGATGCGGATGGCGGTTTTTATTCCGATAAAGCATAGGCCACACCTAAGTCTATTAAAAGCCAAGCTCAGGTGATGAACCCATCCCAGTGTTACTGAGACTGGCTTTGGATCGAGCCCAACCCTGACAAGGATGAAGTGGTAAAGTAGATAATTAAAGGAACTCCACAAAATTAAATGAAACTATGAAAGAATAAATATTGAGACATTTCCTTCATTGATGAATAAAACACTTGTTTTTGGAAAATAAGCCACAAATAAGCCACTGTGGGGTAAAAACAGTAACTTTGCTTCCTGCATCACATATTACATCACCAATTCTATTCTTACAGCAGCATGTGAGCATTCAAGTGTATAATTCCTTACTTAAAGAATATCCAAAATATCATTTGTTATGTTTTGCTCATTCCACCAGATCTTAGTCATGTTCGCAAAACAACCTCATTACCGGCACTAACTAATTCCTGAATCTAGTAGAACCTTCCACTACATCAATACAATTCTGCACTGTTAGAAAAGATTGAAGATGGAGCGGGAAGTCTGCACTTAGCAATCTCTAAATTCATGCATTTCAAGGTTTTAGTATCATTCCACGCTCTGTGTGAACAAGCCGACTTTGCATCTTTTATGAGGCAGATCCTTCATTCCTTCATTCTCCCCCATTTTCTCTCTATCTGAGTCACCCTCCTTATACCGTATCTATAACACAACCCCCCACCTCGTTTTCTCCTCTACCCCCCCCCCCTCTTTTTTCGAAATCATTTCCTCTATTTGGAATTGATTCCAACACGTCTTATCATACAAACAGCCATCTATACCCCCCTCCTCCAACCCCCTACTTCTATCTCCACCCATCTCTCTCTCTTTTCCTCTAGCATGCTGTCAGTCATCCAAAATGCCTCTCTTACATTATTCCTTTTCCTCTCTCTGTCTGGGCTCTCCTAGCTTTGCAACAAAAGCTCGATCTGTTGATGGAGAAACTTGAGCACCTGGTACGTTTTATCATATAGAGTAGGAATATCCATTTTCTAGCAAATATCAAACAAACCAGATCCATCGTAGAACTTACAAGATGAGAGATTGGGATCAGATATAAAAAAAATGAAGGAACAATTTACAGTTATTAATTAATTAGTAGGCAATTGTTTTTCATAGCCAACAATTTGAAGTGTAGGATATACAGTATAATACCATATACTCTGAGCAACCAAATAACATCAGAACAGAATTTTAGAAGTAATTACGCAGTTAACAGGAACACTGGTTATTTATACTGATAGCTTACAAGCTTTATCCAAGTTCATAATTATACATGAAATTTTTAAAAATGTCTTCTTTCAGTATTGTTGTTATATTGAGTATTTTCTAAACTGCAATCATTTTGACATGACATCAGTCAATATGACATCCATTGCTAAGCAGTGAACATGAGGGTTGAATGGAGCTGTTCTTTGAGTGACCTTGAGTCACAAAGAAAGATACAGAGAAAAAAAGGTGAAAAAATACTGGCAAAGCAGGGATCCTGAATGCATCGTTAATAACTAAGGAAAGCAAAACCTGGCAAAAGAAAATTCAAAACATTTGTTTTTATTTAACAACCCAGTCATCGATTTTTGTAGAACCTCAAAAGTAAAGGTGCACAATGAAGTGTTTGATTTTGGCTCTGGTGTTCTTCTTTTCAAAGTCATCATTTTGTCATTTATTTCAGCTTTGTGGTTTTGATCTCGTATAGGATCTGTACACCAGCAAGGAAAAGAAGAAAGGCCTCTAATGATGTAAGCTCAGGAATCGGTATTGTCATTAGCATCTCTTAGTAATCATTGCTGCTATCACGCTGCTTCAATTTATCTATTGATCACACCCTGGCGTTTTCCCTTTCTCTCCTTTTCTCTCTTGGCCTGGGTGGACAGATGAGAGGTTGCTACTTCACCTTCCCGCCTCCCTGTTAAACTCTTAACAGATATGTTCTTCTGGTGGTTAATTAAACATGTCCCGAGGCCTGCTGGTCGATGGGCATGAAATCGAACTCTTTAGTGCTGACGTGGCTAGAAGCTTCTGCAGTGCCAATCAATAGAGGGCTTGAAGATCACACACCAAAAGGAGTGTCTTTTGAATGGGACAGAAGGACATATTTTTAAGTCATATGAGCAACCACTTAGAACTTAATAGTGCTCTTGAAGAGGTTTTTCAGATATCCTGAGTTTAGCCCATGTTAATTAGCTAGCTACCACTAATAAATAGGATTCTAATCTTAAATAAATATTTATTAAGATTTACTATAATTATATTGACATAATCTCAGTAAAAAAGCTTAACCTAGACTGCAATCTAATGTTTACTGTAAAAATAATAAGGATTTAACATGAATTTCCAGAAGTGCTGTCAGGTTATGTTAGTTAGCTAACTTGTATTTTTACTTGTGAATATTTACATTTATTAAAGTCTCATGCTAATTTGATATACTTAGTTTACTAGCATTATGAGTGAAAATTGTGAACAATTATGAACAAAAAATAAAAATCCTCTCAGAAATCCTGTCAGGCACATTTATTCTACCTACTGTAGAGTTAGCAAAAAAGATTATAGATATTTATTAATATCTCAGTAACGGTTTTCCAGCTAGCAAGCATTAACAATGAGGATTATGAAAATTTAAAAAAATATTACCTAAATGTTATTTTAAAAAATGTTTTCAAAAAGCTTATTCTAGCCTTTGGTAATACTTATAAAATAATATGAAATCCTGCCAGGTTATGTTAATTAGCTAACTAGCATTTTTATTGATGATTATTTAATATTGTTACGCCCCGGTCTAGGTCGGGCCGTAACAGGAGTGAAAAGGAAAAAAATGGGGGGGGGGGGGTGATTAGGTTTATTAGCATTATCAGTAAATATGAACACTTAATAGTGTCTTAAAATGCTCTCAGAAACAGTCAGGTTTGTTTATTTTAGCAAACTAGCATAATCAGTGAAGATAATGAATAGTTAAAATCCTCTCAGAAATCCATCAAGGTAAGCTTATTTTAACTAGCTAGCTAGAGCTAGCAATAAAGATCATGAACATTTATAAATATCTCAAAATCCTCCAGTGGTTTTCCAGCTAGCAAGCATCATCAGTGAACATTATGAACATTTTAAAATATGGCCTAATAGTTGTTTATGTAAAATAAGAATTTATCATAAACTCCCAGAAATCCTGTTATGCTAGTTAGCTAACTAGCATTTTCAGTGGTGATTATTTACATTTATTAAAGTCTTAAACATCTCAGAAAATCCTGTGTTGTTAATTTGATGTATTTATTTTGCTAACATTATGAGTGAAGATTATGAGCATTTATGAACGTCTTAAAATTCCTTTCAGAAATCTTGTGATGGTAGCTTAATTTATTCATCCAGCTAGCATTGTTAGTGAGGATTATGAACCTTAGGAATATCTTAAAATCCTCTTAGAAATCCTGTAAGGTTAACCTGTAGAGCCAATGGCAATGAATATACTAACACTTCTAAATATCCCCCTAAAATAATTTTTAAATCCTCTCCACTCCTGTGTAAGGATTAAAGATGATACACCTTCCAGAAATCCTGTCATGTTATGTTCCTTAGCTACCATGCATTATTTGTGGTAAGCGTCCAACTAGCAAAATAAGTTTTAAAACGACTGACAGGTGACATGCATAACAATGATTATCTCATTACAATTGCAGCAAGTGAACAGTCAGTTTCTGAATTTGATTTGTTTGTCAATGTAAAAATCTGAGCAACGTTTGTGATGCTAGACAATTGGGTCACAGCATCTCCAAAACAGCAGCTCTTGTGGGTTGTGCAGTGGTTAGTACCTACCAGAAATGGTCCAAGTAAGGAAAAATTATGAAGTAGTGACAGGGTTCAACAGTGGAACTGTTGAAATGGATAATACTGGCGATGATAGAAAAATGTCAGAACACACAGTGCAAAGCTTGCTAAGTTTGATGCTGCGTAGGCTCAGTTCAGTCAGAGTGCCCATGATGACCCCCTGTCCAGCACTGAAAGCACAATGGACCATGGATAAATGGAAAAAGGTGGCATGGTCTGAATAATCATGTTTTCTTTTACATCATGTGGATGGGGGGGTTTGCTTGTGGGTTGTTTTACTGGGGAAGAATTGGCACCAAGAGGCACTATAGAAAGCAGGCAAGGTGACAGAGGCAGCATGATGCTCTAGGCAAGAAAACCTTGGGTCCTGCCATTTATGTGGATGTTACTTTGACACCTAGCACCTACCTAAACATTGTTGCAGACCAAATACACCCTTTCATTTCTCAATGCCAGTGGCTGCTTTCAGTAGGATAATTCGCCCTGCCACACTGCAGCAATGTTCAGAAAAAGAACATGAAACAGAGGTAAAGGTTTTGACTTGGCCTTCAAATTCTTTAGATCTCAATTTGATCGAGCATCTCTGACAAACAAGTCCGATCCATGGAGGTGTCACATCACAACTTACAGGACTTAAAGGATCTGCTGACAATATCTTGGTCAAGGATATCACAGCACACCTTGAGAGGTCTTGTGAAGTTCAGGCCTTGACACTTCAAGCTGTTTTGGTGGAACGAGGGGAGGGCAGGAGGGGTCTACACAACACTAGGTGGTTTTAATATTATGGCTGATCAGTGTACGCTCTCATATGAGGATACCATTTTTCTCTGCCATCTTCCAATATATTTAGATTGAGTTCCTGTCTATATCTCATTCTCTGTCCCTGTTCAATTTTTCCTAGTAGATAATTAAAAAAGAAACTAAACTCTGTTTCACTCTGCTCAAGTCTTACTCTTTCTTTTTTTTTCTTTCTTTCTTTTTCAGCTTCAGTCACTGTAAGTCTACAGTTTGTTCCCTTTGCTTTACATTCTCCCCCCATTTTTTTTAGTCTTTGAGTCACATACAGCTAACTTTCATTTTATTCTGGCACAGGCTCTCAGTTTCTTCACTGGTCACAATTTATCTTTTTTGTGTCTATCTCTACATCTTTTTCTCTGTATCTAGCTTTAATTTCAGTTCTTAGTGTTTGAGTCAGGGTTTTTATTCAAACAAATTCATGAGCTCTCTCTCTGTCTCTTTGTCTTTCTGCTACCTTTTTATTCATCCTATGAATCTTCAACAATGATGACAATTTAGCTCAAGTTAGTTTTGCTATCTATCATTATAATTTCTAGCCAAATTAAGTTAATACTAGCAGTTAGTGATACTCATCTTCCAAATAGTTAGCAGGGCTTTTTAGCTAAATTCATTTACTGTTGCTTTCTCTTACTGGACAGATTTTGCAGAGTAAAACTTGTTTCCTTGGCCACGCAGACCAAAGTAAGCTAAAAAAATGTTACCTAAAGTTTTTGTTAATAACATATAGTATGAGGTGGCACAGTGGCTTAGTGTTTAGCACTATCGCATTGCACCTTCACTCTGGTTTCCCCCCACAGACATGCAGATTAGGCTAATTGGTGTTCCCAAATTGCCAGTAGTGTGTGAATGAGCATGTAATTGTGTGTATGTGTGCGATGGATTGGCACCCCTTCACATAGAGGTGTATCTCACCTCTATGACCTAAGTCTCCTCGGATAGGCTCCAGACCCCCTGAGGCCCTGTATACAGGATAATGCGGTACAGACGATGAGTGAATGATGAGATGATATATAGTAGGAAATTATACCTAATATTTTAGCATTCTGTTAACTGTGTCAAAAGATATTCTTTCGTTTTGTGTTGTGCTTTTTCAGAGATAACAGAGATAAATGTGTGCAAGTCTGTTCAAGATACTTAAGAATTCCTAAAACAGTGATGAGTCAAGCATGTGTGCATAATGCTACAGTAAACTGCTGATTAAGGTTTCATAACTTGCTAAAAAAAAAAAAAAAAAAGGTCTTTGGAAGAAATTATTTGCCCTTTTTTTTGGTCCAAGCTATTGTCTTTTGCTCTCTCTCTCTTCCTCAAGGTCAGACACACGGCGTAAGATCTCAAAGGCTCAGTGAGTTCAGACTGCCGCTCTCAGCACCTCTGTTCCACGAAGAGGTCTGCGTTAAGGAAACCCCATGCTCAGGCTGAGTGTTGAATCTGCACTTTTGTACTCAACACATTTGCAGCGCAGCACGGCGCTCATTAGTGGAGATTTGTAGCCTGGATTTTGTGCTGAGTTCTGCACTCGACTCGTTATGCCTGGATGAAATCGAAGCCCAGTAAATGTCCATGTAGACATTTTGCAGAGAGTATAATAAAAGTGTATATATGTTAAACTGACTGGTCAAAGGATCATGTGCACCCAACGTGCAAGACCAACGTCCAGCCTATCCAGTCTGATCCCACAGAAAAGCCAATGCAGCACAAAAAACAGCTCAAATCGCCAAAAATGTCAATGCTGGTCATGATAGAAAGGCACCAGAACAGCCAGTGCACCACAGCACACCATGTATAGGGGTTGCAGCGGACAATCAAGTCTGATTCATATGTGTGTGTGTGTGTGTGTGTACAGTATACTTACCCTACCACCAATTTACATCAATCAGCTCATTTCGAGTTCTACTTAATGGAGACAAACTCACATACACACACACACAAACACACACACACACACACACACACACACACACACACACACACACACCTCTTCTCATAGACCCACTGACATATACTGTACATTCGTGAGCTGTGTGCATATACACACTACACAAGCAAGCTTTGTGTTTGTAGGTCTGATCAGCTTCTTCTGAGCACTGCTTCATGGACACTCACATACACATACAGTAGTGAAGTACTGTATACTGTGCACTTGAGTGAGCACACACACACGCACAGAGTAGTGAGGGAATTTGACTCTCTCACCACATAAGAAGGTGAGCTGTAATTAACACTGTAATTATCCAGATTTCTCCTATTAAAGTCACATGAACTGGAGCATTAATAAAGCAAAATAACAAACATGCAACAGTGCATAGTTAATGGAAATCTAAAGGACTATTTTAGAGCTAAGTTATTTATATAGTCACGATGTCACCTTTGGAATATGACTGAAAGGTTTTTTTTCTTTTTTAAAGATACAGAAAACTTTGATCTTAAAGAAAACATTTCTGAGCAGAGAAAATAAGAGTGAAATTCTCATCAGTCATTTATAGTCATTTGCTCATGTCCTACATGCCTATGCTTTCAAATTTTCCTTATATGTCTTTCTCAAAGATTTTCAGTGACAATTTCAGGACTTTATTCTTATTGGACACAAGTTTTAATTTATTTTCTACATTCTAGAACAATTCTTGATTTTTGCAAATCTATGAAATAATACATATGGCATTAGGTAATTAAGTAACGACAATAACAACAACAGTGAGTTATTATTTTATGACATGAAGGCTAGCTGTAACAGTATTGTCAAAAGCTTTTGCAAAACCCCTTTAGCATCATGATGAAACTCTCGTGAAGACCATCCCAGGAAAGCAAGACCAAAGCTTACAGTACCTTTGCTGCAGAGGAGAAGTTCACTTAGAGTTACCAGCCTCAGAAATAAAACATTTACAAACAACACCTCAGATCGGAGCCATTATGAAGGCTTTACAGAGCATAACACATCTCAACAAAAAGATTATTGCATATTTTGGACACCTTCAGCATTGTTTTACAATGGAGAAAGAAATAAAAATCAGAAAAGCCCATTGGATTAGAAGATAAGTTTAAATATTTGATCTGTGGTATATACATTACTGTATGCACACTATATGGCCAATAAAGTGACCTGTAAGTTTGACACCTTTAATGAAAATAAGCAAAATTATAACATATAGAGAACAGTGCATGTAATATGTACTATTCTAAATGTATTCATACAGAAACATTGTACACTTATGCATTTTTCCCCATGATAAAAAGTGATTTTGAGCACCCTCATTTGTATACCCCAGAGAAACAGGACATGGTTAACGGCAAAAGAACACACATAGATTTAATTATGGCGTGCGATACTTATTTCATGTAATCATGTTTACAAATTTTTTTGGAAGGTTGTCAATAATTTTAGTGGCTGCTGTAAGGAGAAAGAGAGCAAAGGTGAGCAAAATGAAGTGCCTGAGTGATTAATGGTACTCAATAAATAGCCTTAGGGGGCACCTGAAGGAGTTTTCAATAGGAAATAAGAAAATAAAATTATTTTATTTCTGAAATGAATTAGACCCAACAACCAAATGCGATTACATGGATTTCATAAGTGCAATGAATTTAATAAACTGTGCTTTAAAATTAAATGCAGTTTGCTTCTGTAGTGAAAAGAGAAAATATTACTGCCGTGCAGCATCTAAGCTCAAGGCTAGTCACCAGGTTTTAGATTGAGTGTGTAGAAATGGGATTTTGTCAAGAAGGGCATCTGGCGTGAAAGCTGGACCAGACCATTTTGTACATCAAGTGGTACACTGTGGCAACCCTTGACGGGAGCAGCCGAAAGAGCAACAAGAACAGCAATGTGTTGGAATGGATTTTGCACTCAGTTAGAAGTAACTGTGTAACTCTTTTTTATGTTATACTATTAATTTCCTTATGACTATTTGTTTCATTCCAAAATATATAACTATATATAGATATATAATATATAACTAATAAATGTACCAAATGTTGCTTTTATGTTTTAAATTCAATTAAGGTCTGTCCAGTCTACCAGCAAAGTAGTATATAGTACTAAAATCTTTAGCATTTTTATGTGTTTATCTTTTCATATATAAAAAAAGAAACGTCCCTTTTTCAGGACTGTGTATTTCAACAATAATGTTGTAAAAATCCAAATAACTTTACAGATC
>JAQMYJ010000019.1:3979892-4022193 GCA_030014305.1 Clarias laeviceps | reverse complement strand
GTTGACTCTTTTAGTGTTCATACAAATATTTACACATTAAGTTTACTGAAAGTAAAAACAGTTGAAAGTCAGAGGACCTTTCTTTTTTTGCTGAGTATATTAACGAAAAAAGGCCAATGCTTAAACCTTGGTGTAAAGGTGTCCAGGATGATTTGGTTGATTTGTATTTAAAAATTGGAGTCTCATGGTCATGAGAGATAGAAAAATCTTTATGTCATGAACAGGAAGTGAATTGAATGAATTCATCAATCCACTGCTGAGACAGAAAGAATATATTTTTTTCTCAATTAAATTATCACCTTAAAAATCCTCCAGTATCAAAAAGACAGCTTATCTTCCATGGAAATGTTCTTTTATTTCATATTTATTTCACCATATTACAAATGGGATAAATCATTACAGACCAGCATGCTAAGTCAGCTGATCAAATTAATAAATAGTTTTATTAAGCATTAGAAAGATTTCTGGACTGATGAGACACTTCACCAGGAACATTTTACATAAATGGTTTCTCTTTAAACATTTATCTTAGTGGCATCGAAGTGAACCTTTATTGTAGATGCACTATACATTATAAATAAGACTGTTTAAGAATGTGGGTTACTTGGTTACTGATCAGAAGTTCGGGGGTTCAAGTGCCAGCACCGGCAAGTTGCCACTGTTGAGCCCTTGATCAAGGCCCTTAATCCTATCTGCTCCAAGGGTGCTGTATCCTGGCTGAACCCAGCTTCCTGATTGAGATAAAGTGTGCGAAAAAGTCATTTTACTATGCTGTAAGGAGCAAATAATATTCCAAATAATATTACTATGCATGTGACAAATAATTGAATAATTATTATTTTTATTATTGCTGAGGTAGTGTTTCAGTAAAAAATAGAAAATTAGATTCCGCCTCTCCCTACTGAGGAATATTATGCAACATTATGGTATTTTAAAGATGAAGAACCGTTGAAGATTTTGCACGTAGCCTAAAACAATCTACCAGGCAATTCCCTTAGATAACTGCACAACTGTGTATCTAAAAGAATTTATTTTATTAGTTTTACTGTTTGCTGCTCAATATAATTTAAGTAGTTTTGAAGTGGTGGTCAGGAAAAATCAGATCAGATGTCTCTGTGGATTCTGGCCAAGGATGAAAAATTTGTGACCAGACCAGGTCAAGATCAGATACTAAGAGCACAAGGGATGTTCTCACTGTCCCTGGAAGTGGAAATCATAGACATTTCACAGCCATTTGCAGTACAACAGGCCAAGCTCTTTCGGTAGCAACAGCCAATCACAGGCCTCTGTGAGGTAATGTATGGAGAAGAAGGTAGCTAGTTCCTTCCTCTGACTGTTTTACACTATAACTTGTGACAGCATAAAAGCATGAGTAAAAGAAATCAATGTAACTGGGTAGTTTTATGTGGCTTGGACTGACTTTATGTGTTAGCCTTCACCTACACTGACTGGTAGCTGCTATAAACTACCTACTGTAAACCCCATAAAAAATAAAAAATAAATACAAAAATAGCACATAATAATAACCCGTTCAGCTTCCCTTCGCTTTGATTACAGTGCACAATGGTGAGGCTGATTCAGTTGTGAAATGATTCCTCATGCTCCCAGAACCACTCTTTCACAAATCAAGCCCTGGATTACACCATCAGGGATGAAAATGTCCATGGTTTTTGATACCCTGGTCATTCAGTACATTAAAGTTATCAACTGACTTTATTTTATTTCCACATAACATTGCTGAGTCTTGACCTCAAAACTGAAGCAACCCCAGATGATAACGTTGCCTCCATAGCCTGATGTACCTTTTCCATTGTTCCAAAGTTCAATCTTTATGCTTCCTAACAAACTGAAGCCTTTTTCCTATGAGTCTCACTAATAAGTGGTTTTCCTATGGCCACAGAGCTGTTTAGTTCCAATCCTCTGAGTTCTAGTTCACATTGTGTGTGTATGGTAGTTCTCTTACTTTCACTATTAAACATAGATGTGATTTTTTACTGTTGATTCTTTTTTTTATCAAGCGTATAAATGATCTCCATTCCTGATTTTCCAACCACATTTCTTCCACAAAGTTGATGGTTCAGCACTATCCTCTCAGGTTTTGATAATGTGTTGAAGGGTTCTTAATCCGTTTCCAGTCATTTCAATCTATATATACTATTCCATGTAATGTTTTATGGATATTTCATTTAGGTATTTCACTACCATATACATTTCCTCCATTACCCCAGGAGAGCAGCTTTATTTAATCAAGAATAAGTTCTCAGGTGATTTATATCCTGCTTGCACTGAAATTTGTGGCCTATAAACAACATAAGCAGCACTTGAGTGAGCTGATCAATGTAAATTGGTGAACGAATGGGCTCAGCGACCTCTGGACGTCCTTGAAGGAGGCCTATATCGCCTCGTTGTTTGTTTCCACAAACGCATTGCTGCGGCCAACCTCTGAATCGGTGGAGCTCATCTGTTAATGCTCCTCGGCCCTGCCTAGCGCCCATGCTGTGAAAGAGAGAGAGTACAGTCAATTTACCGTACCTGCAGCTCTTAAATGCGCTCAATTAAGTCAAATCTTTTAAACGAGATTCCCTCCACAGTGCTAGATTAACTTTGGGGCTATTCACTACTTAGCAATGAATGCCCCATTGACCCAGAGCGTCTTTTTAGATACTCTAGCAATAAAATTACATTTCCATTTATTTCTTTTCTTTATTCTTTCCATATAAAACATACAGGGTTGAATTCAAGCATTTAGCTGATAATTTGAGGTTTAATTTTAATTTTTTTTTTTTTTTTGCTCAAGAGCTTAAATATGACTTTCTGTTCAACTTGGGATTTAAGTTCACAACCTTCTGGTTCAAATTGCACATGCTTACCTGAGCCATCACTACAATTTGTAAGTAATTACATTTAAATGACGAAAATATTAATCTAAATTACTTTCATACAAACATCATATCAACATAATACAAATTGTATGTAAGACATAAGGGAATGCTGTAATAGAAAAATTAGCAACACCTGGAAGCTTTACAGTAATACAGCCTGATGTGGCTTGTGAATAAAAGTGTTGTATTCTTCTTATACCTCACCGCAGCATTTTCACAGAGATCTTTTTAAAGAGCAACTGGTGCAGGTGTGAGAAGGGGCAGGGCCGCTAGATCGGGCACGGTTGGTAAATGATCATCGTTAATGGATCTTGGGCCTTTTTTGCTCTATAAAAATGGAGCAGGCAGCTTAGCTCTAGGTGCAGAGGTCTGTAAGAGTGGCATGCAAGCGGGGTGATGTCATGCGCCCAGGGACTTCAAAGGATAGGACTGAATGTCGCTGTTGATCATTGCTTCAAGGACAGCCGCGAAAGGACTGCACCAAGCTCCCATGCAACTTTCACTCTAACCGAGAGCCAGACTATATAAAAAAGATAAACACATAAAACTGCTAACTTTGCAGGTAGACTGGACAGACCTTAATTGAATTTCAAACATAAAAGCAACATTCTGTCCATTTATTAGTTATATATTTTGAAATACACTCAGTGAGATAAAAGTGACTTGTAAATGTAAATACCTCAAAAGCAACCTCATGTCCCCTCTCATCTGTTCCAACCACTCAGCATTCAGCATCGCCAGTATACTACTCACTGGCCTGATCATCTGTCATCATCTGCACTTCTTTCTCACTGGTTCATGCCCCAAATAAGATGTATTATATATGATTTATAGGGCACTGTGTGGCTTAACAAACAAAAAACATTCCTCTGAAGCTGGTCAGATACAGGGACTGGACTGAAAATGAGAGACAATTTGCCAAAAATGAAAGCCAAAAAGTCTTGACTTTGGAGAAACCTGGAGAAGATTTGATTGAAAAAATACACGAAAGAAAAAATACATTGGAAGAAAATATGAGTATGTAATATGGAAATGTGGGGTGACCACATGCTTTTATTCAATTAAAGTTACATTTGATTACAAGTTGGTTACAAGTTTGTTCTTGTTATCCATGACTATAAGTGCTATATAAACACTTAATCCACATCACATTTTTTTTTCCCTAGAAATGAATTTATAGATTAGAATGTGCGAACTCCTCTAGCTTTAAGACTTTCCTATAGCGAAAAAGTTACAGCTTTATACTAGAGAAATTGGAGAATCCTTGGAAAAATGGGAAATAGAAATCTCATTTCTCAATCTCAAAATTTCTCTGTATCATCAATTACACCATATAAACAATGACAGCAATTTAAAACTGGTTATGTAAAGAGTTAAATGTTCCTACTATACATGTTCTATACATACTATACATGTTCCGTATAATTTTTTATTTTTTTTTGTAGAAAGTAGGAACGAATATTAATATAAACACCATAACCAGAAATTACTGTTCAAAGCGTTTGACAGTACAAGCCTAACATTCATGTTGAAAACATCACTTTTCTTAATGTACTGCTCCACTTTTAGAAGAATTGGAGCAGAAAAAATGGGTCATTCTGACCCATGCAGGATGTAAAAGCTTAAACATCTCTGCATGTCCTGGACAGAAAGGGACAATAGTTTTTCAGACCATCTAAATGCCGCTGCCTGACATTTTTTTCCCTTTATCAGAAGACATCTGACAAGACGTTCAAAAGGGCCCTTGACAGAAACATTTGAGAAGAGAAAAAGTTTCACATCTTAGACATGATGTATATAAAAAAAGAAAAACAGAAAGAAAGAAAAAATCTCTCGACACCATCTCCTGATAGATGTTCCTGACAAATGCACTTCATAGAAACAGTCTGTTCTGAGAAACAGCACAGCACTTTGGAGAAATCTTTCACAGTCATCAAAAGATGGGTATGTGCAAAAATAAATGACAAGAACATCATTAGTGTGGTAAATTTAAAAAGAACAAAAAAAAAAAACAGGTATGCAGATGTGTTAATGATAAACAAGAATTTTTAAGCTGCAAATCTGATGGAATAAAACACAAACAGGTTTATAAACAACTTCTTTCTTTATTTGGTTATAATACTTTATTATACTCAAATCCTGAAGAAGTCTTGCCTGGTGAGAGGATGCTTCAGTGTAATATTTACACTCACTGGCTACTTCATTAGGAGCACTTCTTTAACTGCATCCGAGATTGAGAATGGGGAAGAAAGGTGATTTAGGTGACTTTGAACGTGGCATGGTTGTTGGTCCAAGTATTTACGAAAGTGCTGGTCTACTGAGATTTCCACGAACAACCATCTCTAGGGTTTACAGAGAACGATCTGAAAAAAAAAAAAAAAAAAAATCCAGTGAGGGCAGTTCTCTGGGTGAAAATGCCTTGTTGATGCCAGAATGGCCAACAAGTTCAAGCTGATAGAAAGGCAACATTAAGTTAAATAACGTCTCGTTACAACTGAGGTATCCCGAAGAGCATTTGCGAATGCAAAAGACATTGAACTTTAGACATTGAAAGAAGATAGCCACTTCTGTCAGCTAAAAACAGAAAACTCAGGCCTTGTATTCACAGTTCAAGCTGCTGCTGGTGGTGTAATGTTTTGGGGGGTTCTTTTTATTGCACACTCTGTACCCCTTCGTACCAACTTGAACATTGTTTAAATGGCACATCCTACTTGAGTATGGTTGCTGACTATCTCCATCTCTTTTTGACCACAGGATAATGCGACGTGTCACAAAGCCAAAATCATCTCAAACTGTCACTTTCTTGAACACGACAATGAGGTCACTGGCCTCCACAGTCACCAGATCTCAATTCAATAGAGCATTTTTGGGATGTGGCAGAATGAGAGATTTGCATCATGGATGTACAGCTGCAGCAACTGCATGATGTTATCATGTAAAAATGGACCAAGATATCTAATGAATGTTTCCAGCACCTTGTTGACTCTATTCCATGAAGAATAAAGGCAGTTCTGAAGGCAAAAGAGGGGCCAACCCAATATTAGCAAGGTCTACCTAATGAAGAGCGTTTTTCAGTGTTCTAATATGAACATGTTTCACTAACACTACAACAACAATAATAGTGGCTATAAATGAACAAAAAGTACATGAAGTGCTTTACTCACTCACTCACTCATCGTCTATACTGCTTCATCCATTATACAGGGTCACAGGGTCACTCAGGAGACTTAGGACACGAGGCAGGGTACACCCTGTTCATTTATAGTCACTCTTTTGGAAGAGTGTTACAAAGCACTAATATTTTTTTGAACTTGGATTGTTTTGCCAATCTATAGCAGTAATGTTCTTCAGTTCATAAAAAATGAAATAATTGTTGGGGTATAAGAGCCATAAAAACTATTTGTGAGGTGCTTTTATTGGTAAATAACTATCTTTAGTAGTTCAGATAAAACCAGACTGTTGTTGATTATTTGCCTACATCCTTATAATACTCTCATTGTATTGCACTCGCACTTTTGTAGCATTATGCAGATAATATTTCATTCAGTTCAATTCAGTTTTATTTGTACAGCACTTTTAACAATGGTCATTATCACAAAGCAACTTTACAGAATAAAAAAAATATGGAAATGGGTTTGAAAAGGGTGAGGAAATATGTATAACTTATTGTCCCTGATGAGCAAGCCAAGGCCGATGGAGCCAAGGAAAAGCTCCTGTGATGGCAGTAGGAAGAAACCTTGAAAGGAGCCAGACTCAGTTGGGAAGCTGTTAGTTCAGTATACTGTAACATATACTATAACAGTACTTTTTGGGTATTATAACATATATTGCTATTGGAGGCTCAGGTACAAAACTGTTCGTGGGAATTTCAGTCCTGAACTACTGAGAAATTACAGCCAAAGATCATTTGAAAACAGCTGTCACCGAGTCCAAGACCATCTTCACGGTCAAGTGGAGCCGTCCCCAGTCACCACATGCTTCCCAAGGAGACCACATGGGGCTTCCATGCGACCTCAAAATCTCCAAACAGAAGCGGGGCACCAGGATGAGTCAGAGGGCAGGGTGGTCTGGATCACTGGCAGCTCAGGAGCGCACAGAGAGAGAGAGAGAGAGAGAGAGAGAGAGAGAGAGAGATATTTAGTGAAGAGAGCAAGCAGGGAGAACCAGAAGGAAACACAGACTTGAGCTCTTCACAAGAATGACTTCCAGATATATATTTTGCAATTTTGCAATGGCAATTTGTTGTTTATTAGGTTATAATCATGATTATATTCCTATTTTAATATTAGCATATTAAACTGTGTTCGCTAGACTTTAAATAGATAAACTCTGCAACTCACAAGTAAGACATGTTTGTTTTTTTCCTCCACAGTTCTAGGGTTTCTCCATTTTCTTCTTTTAGCACACACTTTTTCTTCTAGTGGCATGTCCAGTCAAACAGTTTCTGACACAGCAAGGTAATCATGATCCTGACCTACATCGCAAGCCATTAACTTGCTCATTACGTCTGACTCAAATCTCAGTATAGAGCGATTATTTCACTCAAGCAGTAACAGCATAGGCACTTTCACACATTTTTATTCACTTCTGGGTTTCTTTTCCTTTTTTGGGGTTTAACAACTCAATCAGGAGTCAAGTGCAGTTTGCAAACTTTTATGTGTGATTCCTGAAACGATCTCTGTTTTTTTTGTCTGGGTGCATGTGTTTGAGTGTGTGTGTGCAGAATCAAATAGAATATTGTATCACGAACAGTTCAATGCTTGGGTACAGTATAAACAGTAGCACTAAACAGCAATTAGACATTTCTAATCATAGTGTGAACGGAAATGTGTAAACTGAATTTTCTGTGTTTGGAAATACATCATTCAGAGCAGTGGAAGGATTGAATTGTGGCTCACTATCCCAGGAAACACCAATAACCTGACAGTTATACTATAATATGGACACCTATACAGTACATGGATAGTCTTGTTGGACCTTAAATAAAGACATTCTCTAGGCTGGTTTACAAAGTAATTGACGCAAGGCTTCACAAGCGGTATTCTCACATTCTCACCTGCATCTTATTTACAATACATGTGGTACAATAAAGGCATCAACAACATGGCCACATCAGAGCCAATCCATTCCTGTCCATCACGTTTCCAAGTTTATTCGCTGTGACATTAAACAGTCTCACGAGCTCTGTTTGTCTTATTGTATGTTCAAAGGTATTTACTAAACTATAAATTGCATACAGCTGGTACTCAAAACAGAGATTTTTTTTGGTAGGTTTCCAGGTTACATGGAAAGCACATTATTTTATAATACCAACTGTATTATGAAATAAGTGTTTAATTTAAGATGTGTTAATTTGTTCATTATGCACTGTGACGCACTGGCACTCTGTTCAGGATGTACCCCACCTGGCCGTAAGTCTCCTGGTATATAGGCGCCAAGTCCTAAGACCTCGTGACCCTGTACAGGATAAACGCTATAGAAGATGAATTAATTATTTGTTTAATCATAAGCCACGCCCCCAACAGGGGAGAGAAGGTCTGAGCAACAAGTGGTCGAGGGGTATCTTCTTATATAAGGCCACAATCCGGAAAACGTCCAATTAGCCCTGGTCAATACAAAAGACAAGAATATTTTTTTTCTTCTTGTTTTTTTTTTTTTTTTTTATGTCTAAAAATGTAAATTGTCTTCTTGCTCACTGGGGTGTGTAAAATGCAACGTGGGAGTGTAAAAACACAATGTAACCTGCTGATGAGTCAATGTTTCCAGTGGCACTGAACATCCTTCCCTAATTATCACGATTATTCATCCATCTCATCAAATCCACACCCATTACTGTTGCTTTGATCAGTTTCATTTCTGTCAGACCACTGCTAATGCTGCTAGCTAGTTTACTGACCTCCGTACTGGATTGCAGAGGTCTGTAAATTTAAATGAGTCAATTGGGAGTTGACAATTTATAAAAAAAAAAAAAATTAACAAGTGAAAACTCCATTTTGCTGCACTATGCCTGTGAAATATAAAGCCCAAGGGAAATAAGACCCTCTGATTGTTTTGTGTTTTGATGGAAATCTAGTCTCGCACCACTCATGTCCATGTTCCTTTGACAGCACTATGCATTGCATTGCATTACATTGGATTGAGTCTCAATTTTTGTTTTGGAGTCGTTGCTTAATCAATAATTAAAAACGTAATGCAAAGAAACTCTTTCCATCTCCTCATGTTACCTCCTCTGTTCATTTGCTTCTCTCTCTTTCAGACTCGAAAGAAACCTTGAAACCAGCTTGAAACCTTCACGGATCCTGAAACTCCGAGCCTAAGTATAGTTACGAAGCTGTCTGGCTCTAACATGTGCGCATCATCTACACCTGTAGCTAGTACGTGCTTACCTGGCCCGATCCTACAAACACATCTCCTGCTAGGCAAGATCTGTCCAGTCAAACCCAATTAAGGCCCACATGATGTACAGCATGGTGTGCGCCTCTCCTGGCATCCAGCTGGCGAAACAGGAGGTCTGGCATGCTAGGGTGCCAAAAAACCGAGGGCGAGCTGTCTCAGACTCTCCAGCACTGGTTAAATCCTAGTGAGACACATCTGTAGATGTCCTCCAACACCTTATACAGTACTCTGAGACCACAACCAGGAAGTGTTTTTAATCACGATTCAATTTAATCGTTTAATGTTGAGGAAAATGGAAGTCGTGGTAAGAATATTCCTGTTGGCATTTTTAATGAGTAGCTACTAAAATCTTTATTGTTTTCAGTCAATAACAATACACTTTTCCTGGACTTCTTTTCCTGGGAAATGATTGGGATATTTTTTTTTATGGACACATACTGCTTAAGGGTTTAAAAAGTCATGCTGAAATAATCACCAGAAGCCAAAATAGAAACCAAGTATTAACTTGGCATGCTGTTCGCCAGCTTCATGCTCAGAGAGCTGATTGATGTGATTAATACACGTCTGGCAAGCAAAGCCTATAACAGGTTGAGTTTTGGAGCTGCTTTCTGCGGGATGAACAAGATTTATTTTTTGTCATTCCTAAGCCAGATTTTCATGTTATACCAAACTAGACTGACTAGCCTATTGTGATTACATCCTGTCTGTGCCTTTCACAAAATACTAGCAAGTAATTAGCTTGACTTTTCTGCTAGGAGATTAATAGTTCTGTCCTCATATTGTACATAAAACATATTGCTTGAATCTGGCTAGTACCCTCATTTATTTCTTTTATATTGACATCAAGGTGATAATGCTAGCAAGAAGTTAGGTGACAGTTTAGCATTATAAATAAAACCGCATCATGTAAACACCTCAGTGGGAATAGTCTGACATGGATAAGGTGGTGGTGTAAAGCTTTGATAATCCATTCAGTAGGTAAATATTAGCCATGTAAACTCTTGATCTGATCGCTTCTCGTGTATTGGAATAAATATATTAATTGATGGTGATGATGAGTTTCCTGGTGGGAAATGTAGCTTCTCTTTCTTATAGGTAAACTCCATGAGGACAAACAACTCTCTCACACTAGTCTTTAACTTAGACTTTCATCCACTTGCTTTCTGGCTAAAGAAGGAGCATTAACTGGGGATGAGGATGGGTTCCCTGTTGAGTCTGGTTCTTCTCAAGATTTCTTTCCCATTGTAATCCCAGAGAGTTTTTTTTTTCTTGACACCGTCACCCTTGGCTGACCCATCAGGTATATATGATAATTATAGTTTATACCTTTTTTCCATACATGTTCTAATTGATTTCAATATATTTTGTAAAGCTGCTTTGCGACAATGACCATTTTTGACCAAAAGAGCTATGCAAATAATATTGAATTGAAATGAATGAATTGATTGATTTGCATTTCACATGTAATAAAGCATTGAACCAATCGTACAGTAGATAAGACTGAATTCTTGTAACCAATCATAACGCTGAAGGAGGGATTTAGCAAAAATGTTGGGAGCCTAACCTAATCTAAAGACTGGAGAAAAATACATCTTCTTCTTCTGTTATATTTCCAGCAGATTAAACACTTCACAGTGAGCAGAAGCCAAACGTTATATTCTGATTAAAAGCTTTAAGCAGGTAAACACCCATCTTATCAAATCAGCACCCTTGTAAACAGTTCATTTGGAATTTCTAATCAAAATGATTTCTATTAGATTAAAGAAATATTGTCTGTGTCTACACCATCACTAATATTTGCTTTAGTTATACTGTACATGTTCCTGAAGTGCATTAATTTTTAAATTTAGCTACATTTATTTATTTTTTCTTTATTTTGTCAAAGTCAATAAAAGGAGACACCTATTTTAAAAACGAATTGCCCAGACATGAAATCTGTTTCCCCCGGGCTACATCTGTACCAGCCTGGCTGAAATCCTGGATTTTAATGGCTTGTAAAATGCCCCAAATTCACGATTCAAACATCAACAGATGTAAATATGACACAAAACATTATATAAAATCCAATATATAATGAGATCTCCTGAGAAACAGAAAACCTTTATCAACCGGCTTTATAGAGATGTAGAGCTAGCGACTTACAGTGCCGATATTATCAATGCACAGCGAATGCTTTTAATAAAAAATGTATGAGAGTATAATTGTGCGATAATAATAATAATAATCATAAATCATACCATCTGCTTTCCTAATAACCCTAAATGAGGCAAATCAGTGCGAGATTAGATAAATGTCTCAGTACCAAGCTCTAGGAATACGTTTCGGCTTGGCCTTTTACGACAGACGAACATCCTGCTGGTTGGAAATTCCTAACAGCCTGCGAGTCATGAGACAATCACTTTGGAGAATTTTGAGAGTTTTAGATTGCACTGGGGAAATAAAGCATCTTATTAGCACTGATGAACCCTTCCATAATCGACAGATTTCCACAGGAGACAAAGTTATTGTGCAAAGCAGCAGGTTCAGACACGCCCTAGCTTTAATAACACGAAAATGTTGGTGGCGCTTCATGAAATTCAGCCCGTCTCCGAACATTAACTCGTTTATGGTGCCGCGAGCTCTATTAGCTGATCCACAGCGAGAGTGTGTTTGACCCAGATTGAGGATTGTTTTCTTACAGTTCTCTCACTCTAAACACGAGTCACACTCCTCTCACTTACTGTAGTGTGTGAATGTGGTTTTTTTTGTTGTTGTTTTTTTCTGCAGCTCTGTTGCTGTATGTGGATATTTTTTTTATCTTCTTTGTCACAGGAACCAAATGTGTGTCACTGCTGTGGAAGGAGGTTACATGGATTGAGGCACTGACAAGAATACTGAACAGACACAAATACATCCACACACAAACACACAGACACAAATGTTCACTTCATTAGCAAACTGAGATGTGAAACAAATGTTACATCCTCGTGCCAAGGTACAGTTTGTCCTTCCACCTGCCAAAGACACTCACTGATGGAAAGAAAGCCGGAAAGCAGCAAAATACACCTTCGGTAGCGGACAAAAAAATGTTTATTTAAATCCTGGCAATTTAAATGTGACTATTTATTATCTTAAAGACGTTTATAGCATAGGGAAGTCATGTATATTTGCATTATTTACTGCAACAGCTTTTTTAAAAATATATACGAGGGGCGTTCAAGTGAAACCGGGACTTTGTCCTGAATAAAGGAGTAAATTCAATTGACATTTACAGAAGACTTCAAGCACAGTACGGTGATAGAAGTCTTAGCAGCTGTAAAAACATGTGAATAATGAAAATGTTTTAAAGAAGGCTGTATGTTCGTGAATGATGATCCCGGTCGAGGTGGCCCAGAGCCCAATGCAATCATTCCTGTGAATATTCAACGCTTGATCCTTGAAAATGAATAGATAACTTGTCACAGACTTGCAAAAGAGACACATCTGTCTGTGAGAACATACAATCATATTACACATGTTTGGCTAGTTAAAGGAGTTCCTGAAAGGCCAGTGTTTCAGATGTGAAACAGGTAGTCTGGTGTCCTGAGACAACTTTCTACCTTGATGGTATCCAAGCACTAGTGAAATGCTGGGATAAGTGCATCAGTGTAGCAGGGGATTCTATAGAGAAATAAAGGGAGTTTTTACTTGTGTTCAGTTATTCTGCACAACCAAAAATACCAGTTTGACTCGAACACCCCTCAAAGGATCATTCACATGTTGCTCATTGATATAGTTATCCAGTGAACCAATTAAATGGAAATTATTGCTCACTTCAAATATTTTCTGCGTGTGATCAGATCTGTAAGTGGACGCACCTCGTTGATGAGAGAGGTCAGAGGAGAATGACCAGACTGGTTTGAGCTGAAAGCAATGCTATCGTATCTCAGTCAATGACTCTTTACTACACCTGAGATGAGCAGAGAAGCATCTCAGAATGCACGACACATCAACCCCAGAGGTAGAGGAGCGACAGCAGTAGAACACTAAATCAGGTTCCATCCTGCAGCCAAAAACTGATTTCTTTTTTCCAGTGCTGTAGCCTGTTATTGGTGTTTAATATGAGCAGCAAGAGAGGCTCCTGCAAGGTTATCCTTGACTAGCATGCTAACAGCTCTACTGACATTGAAACGCGGCAATGCTGTTTTGCTTTCTGTGCGTTTTTTTGTATCTCCAGTCCTCCGACCTCCCTTCCCGCATCGTCCTCACCCTCCCACTAACGACAGATGACACTCAAAGCAGGTGTCCGGAGTCTCGGCGCTAACCTCCTGCAGCCTGGCATATGTCCACTCCTACGTTCTGTCCTCCTTTAAATGTCACTAAAACCCTCATTACCGATTCAGACCTTTCTCGCGTCCTCCAGCGACATTGTTTCCTGGACATGTTCTACATGAAGAAGCAGATGTCCGGTGTCCAAGCCTGTCCAACTTCATCAGGTAGAAGTGGTCAATGGGAGCGGGTCTGGTTCTCTGTCGTCTCCATCCTACGTGAGTGTCTGGCTGGATTAAGCGACTGGCTGGTTGTTTGGAGGACTGTGTTCACAGCTTTATGTGCAGAGAATCACAGAGTGGTGTGTTCATATCGAGACAAACCTGTGTTGGTATAACCGGAGAGTGTTTGTTATGAATCAAATCAGAAGCCTCACTGTAATAGAGCTACTTTAATGCTTTGCATTGCCTCTATCTTTCTTTGCTCTTTTCTTTATACAGCCTTTAATTTTTGTGATCAATATTTAATTTGCTCTCATAGCTCTCTTATTGCATTTTTTTTCTGTAATCATCAGCATTTTTACTTTCACTCTCTGTTTTTAAACATGTAAAAATATTAAAAAGAGAGGGTAATATAATTGGGGATAAAAAAAAAAAAAACATGCAGAATATAAAAGTCATGATAACTTTATATAATGGCGCCATATAATTCACTGATTGGCTGGAACAGGCTGATTTAAGATTTGAGACTAATCTTAAAATCAATCAAAGTAATGTGCTTGATTTAATGTGTTCTTGTTTCCATGGTAACAATGTTCACAGGGACTTGTATGGTGAATGCAACTGTTAAAAAAACATTCAAGGAACTGCTTTTGTGAAGATCATACAATAGTCTAGATTGTGTAAATGCTAGTGCAGGGGGCGGAGCTTTCTAAATTGACAGGTGAGATGATTGAATGATTTATTCATTCATCTTCTGTACTGCTTATCCTGTACAGGATTGCAGGAAGCCTGCAGCCTATCACAGAAGACTTTGGGAACAAGGCGGAGTACACCCTGGACAGGGTGCCAATCCGTCCCAGGATACACACACTATGGGAAAGTTTATATACAGTGGGGTGCAAACTGGAGTATCCAGAGAAACCCACCAAGAACAGCTCCACACCCTTACAGACCTCAAAATGGGAATCGAACCCTCGACCATGGAGCTGCAAGGCCACAAGGCTAACCCTTATGCCACCAAGTCACCCTAGGTGAAATGACAGGCATTTTAACAGAGATGCCAATTCATTTTAATTGTTTTAATTTGGTGGTCCAGATGATTTGTATTTGTTCGTTTCTCTGGGGAAAGTCTGAATGGTTCTTTGTAGAACCCTGGAACAGCAGTTCAAACAAAATGATTTATAGGAAGTTCGATCTATTAGGGCGTTTTCACATTAAGGCCCCAGGATTGTTTCCAAGTCCACTTGACCCTAAAGTCTGGCTCATTTTGATCAGTGAGAATACAATCGTTCTAGGCTCGGGAACCGTATACTAGTCTTCTGGGAAAGCTGATTTCGAGCATGGTACGACGTACTCAGGCACAGACTGAATCCCATATGGAAGCCAAATGTACCTGAACACGGAGAATGCAATAGAATGCAATATCATCAGTGCCGTCTGTTTCCTATGAAATCTCCCTTCTCCAATCTCATTATCTGACATCGCCATAGCTGATAAAGTAGAAAGTCCTGCGTAAGTCTATATCAGAGAAGGACAATAGGCAGGTGTACCCCAGTATGGAAAAATATAATAATGTGAATGTTGACCAGTGGGGGCAGTAACAAGAGGGGTAGCAATCATTCCTGGGCACAGTACAAATCAATCGTGCTTTGTTTAAAAGCAGACAAGCATTCAGATATGCCATTGCTGATGTTTTTGATTGCTTGAATGTTAATGCCTACATATTTGTTTGTACAATATAGTACCTTAAATGGTTCTCTGTTTGTTCTTTCCAGGAGACTTTTAAATGTTCTATGTATAACGTAATTTCATAGTAATATGAATCCATTTCTTTGCATGAATCTCTGAGGGACATGATTGACAGTCAACTGCAGAAAAGTCTCCGTATCCTGATTGGTTGGATTTGTTGGTAGTCCACATATATTTTGCTTTGTATTAAGAACCCGAATCGAACATGAGAACCGGAAAACAGTTCAGTGTTACAGGACTGCTTCAATCAAATAGTCTCTGAAAATACAGGGATCATTCTAAACAACAAGAATGCTGACATAATAATTTCTGATTGCACATTTAATCCAATTTGTTTGATGTTTTTAGTAAAGAAAATTGTCTCTTTTCACCAGCGTATTTGTCCCAGTGTTTCTTGCTTTTCTCTCTCTGTGGCTTTGCTGCTCTCAGGGTTAATGGACCTTGTCCTCCTCTGCAGTTTCACTCACAGCATCCCTCTATCACCTCCTCCTCTTCCTCCTCCTCCTTCTCCTCCTCCTCCTCCTGTAATCCACCCCCCTCCTCCTGACCTCCGACATGCTCGGTCAACTCCGACTTCCCCATTTCATGCCTCTCACACACCCATCCATTCATCCTCACACACATCTCTCTCTCTTTATCTCTCTTCACCCCTTTTTCTATCTCTTGTCTCTTTCTTCACCTCTCTCTCTCTCTCTCTCTCTCTCTCAAACATTCTTACTCTGCACCTGTCGATCCACATTTCTCCGCTCAAATGTCTCTTACTCAATCCCCTTGCCTTTCTCTCTCATCCTCACTCCATCATTTTGTTTTCCTTTGCCACTCTGTTTATCATGTTTATATATCTTTATCCATCTATTTCTTTAACTCTTGCTCTTCCTCTGTATCTGATTTACTCTCTATCCATCTCACTTTATCTCCTTCACTCCATCTCTTTATCTCTCCATTTCTGTTTTTTGCTCTCTGCCTGTCTTTTCTTCTCCCCGTCTATCCTACCTTTCTCTTTTTCACTTTTTCAATGCATCTTCTTGGCTCTTTCTCCAAATGTCTGTTCTCTCTCTCTTTTTCTCTTTCTGTCTTTTTCTTTCTTTCTCTCCCAACTCTTTTCATCTTTTCATTTCTGCACTTAACAGACTCTCTGTTCTCTCAGTCCCTCGATCCTCCCACTCTCTTTCTCTTTATAACTTTCTTTTTCTCTTCCTGTTTTCTTTCTTCTGAATCAGAGCTTTTATTCTTTTTCTTACTTTACTCACTTTAATATCCCTTGCTCTTTCTCTCACTCACTCTGTATTTTCTTTTTTTCACTTCTGTTTTTATCTTACTCAAAACCATTTTCCATAATACGTAATGGTTCTCATCTCAAGATCCATGCTTTTTGTTTTTTTTGTAAATATGCATATACATTTATATTTTTATCAGATAAAAAGAAACTAATTTCCCAAACACAATTCCATGCCCTTTTTTGTCTTTTATTTTTTTTTTATTTAAAACTTTCAATGATCTTAATTGTCATTCAGATGAAACTTGGCCAATTTTGATTTCACCTGAAAAAGTGTATTATTCTAAAATGCAAAATAGTTAAGATATTGCAATATGAATTTGACATGGTTACGGACACTACAGATTTTTGGGGGGAACAAAAAAATCTTAATTTTGCACAGAATGCTTTAACTTAAACATCAATTTTTGCAGGTCATATACTTCTAGAAGCAACACAAATTTTAGTATCAATACTTCTCAGAGAAATATGTATAATTTGTTTTTCAAATTATTATTGTTTGAAGCGAGTCAGTATAACCTTGAAAAATGGCCATTTGGGGGCCACATAATGTATAAAATCATCTCTTCAAGACAGCTTAAGTTAACAACTTTCTTCTTTAGAGAAACAAGATTGGTCACTTCCATGTTGGATAAACTTCAGAAGGAGCTTCTTTGTCACACACATTTATACTGTATGTATAACATAAAAAAATAAATAAAATCAGCACCGATACTGTGTTTTAGCCTTTCACTTACTTGTTGAAGTCAAATTGGGACTTGATTGTGCAGAATAACAGAACACAGTCCTGAGAGTAAAAACGTCCTTTATTTCTCTTTATAATCCCCTGCTACACTAATGCACTTATCCCAGTGTTTCACTAGTGCTTGTATACCATCAAGGTAGAAATATTTCTCAGTACGCCAGAGCCATGATTGTACTGCCTGCTTCAAATCGGAAAACACAGGCCTCCCAGGAACTCTTTTAATGCCCCAAAAATGTGGAAATGGCTTGCAGTGAGGACAGGACTGTAGCGGGGATATGGCAATAATCCTTAGCCGAGTTCCTGTAATATGAAAGTGGTGTCGATTAATAATTGCACGTACAGTTCCCACAGACAGATGGGTCTCTTCAGGACATCTGTGACAAGTTATCAGTTGATATCTAGGATTATGCATTCCACTAGCTGAATGTTCACAGGAATGCAGTGGGCAGTGGGTTCCAAGCCACCTCGGTCAGGATCGCCATTCACGGACGTACAAATTTCAGTTTTTCACTGTTTTCACTATTTAAATGTTTTACTGCAGCTAAGAGTCTCAGCACTGTACTGTGCTTAGTGTCTCCTGTAATCAATTTTACACTTTGTACTGTATAAACTATAGGCAATTTGGGAACATCATTTAACTTAATCTGCAGGTCTTTGAACTGTGGGATGAAACCAGAGAACCTGGAGGAAACCCACCATGCACAGGGAGAACATACAAACTCCATGCACACAGAGATGGGAATCAAACCTGGCCTGGGATTGAACCCAGACAATGGAGGTGCAGGGCAACAGTGCTAACCAATCAGCCCTACCCTTTATCTGTTTTTTCCACATTTTTCGCTCCATCCTTTCATGTGGCAGTCCATCCTCTTTTTTTCAGTTTTGTGGGTTTATTCCCCCCTTTGTCTCAACCATCTCTCTTCTCACTCATGCCTATCTGTGATCAATATTTAATTTGGGTCCATATCTGTCTCACTGCATCTTTTTTATTTTGCACAATAATAACGCGTAACTTCTTTCTCTCTGTCTTTTTGTCCTTTGCATTTTTTGAGGGGCCAAATCCCAAACGTAGAGCATCATCTTTGAAGTGTTCACTGCAGCGAATGCACGTTATGATTTGGCATGGCGTTCAGGTGTAATATAGAATCTGTCATTCACAGAGCATTAGAGGATATAAATATTTAGCCTCCGTCTCTCCTATTCTCCCTCTATCTCTTCCTGTTCTATTACATTACTTGCTTTTTTGAAGATGAAGTATAGACGTGTAGACCTTCTTCGCTATTAAATACAAGCATTATGCCAGCACAGCAACAATATAGCTTGCAAAAATAACAGCCTAATGGTATAGAAATTATATATTTTGAACATCTTTCTTCTAAATGGTTTTATAAAAAAAAAATTCCCCAACATTTACTCACAATTTGGTAACTTGCCAGTTCCCACCCTCTTTATCTGCCCTTTTTCTGCATTCGCTGTTGCCCACAATCCACCAGTGCAGCTGTGATTTTTGAGGAGAGAGAGAGAGAGAGAGACACACACACACCCTTCCTCTTAGACTGCACAACTCTCTTTTTGTGTTGCGACTCTTTTAATCAAATTAATTTTTTGCTCAAACCTTTTTCTCTTTGCTGCCTTCACAGTCTCAATATCTTGCTTGTTGTTGTTCATGTTCCACTTCCTGCAATATTAATCCTAATTCATGCTTCTGTTACACAAGTGGCGTATTGCGTTGCAAGCATTTATGCCTGTGTTCTTGTGTGTCTGCGTCACTCTGCAATTACACCTCAAACCTCTAGTTGGCGGTGAGGTTCCTATGGCACAGTGCCGAGTCTCTTCACCACTCTCCGGTAAGAGTTGTTTTTGTGTGTCTACTACAAACAACGGTGAATGGAACTAAGCGGATTTTGGTGGAGTTGGTGCTAATAGATAATGACCAACAGGTGCTTTGACTGAAATTTCTGCAAACGCAGAAAAGACGAAAGACGTCAGAGGAGACGAGCAGTACTAGTGATGGGATTCCATAATCGACCATTGGTTTGCGTAAACTAATCATTGATTGATTAATAATCAGTTTAACAACGCAGTACAATGCTTCTTTGATGGTTCGGGTTCTATTAAGTGTGTCAAACAAAAACAAAACAAAATCAAGCTGCATATACAGTAAGTGCATTACCATAGGTCTTGGTCGGTATAAATATTCCTGCTCTGCACAGCGTCCTTGAAGTTTGTCACATGTACAATGTAAGTAATCGGAGTCAAGTTCCACAACTCATGTTGTGTTCAATAAATGCACTCCATAGTTCATATGAGTCTCATGTGAAACTTTTCTAGTCCCACTAAGTTAAATCAAGTTAGTATCTTCCAAAGTTATGGTGTATTTTGTACAAATTTGACTCTTTTCTTTCTCGGTTAGCCATACGGCTAGGTCCGTTTAGCCATGCATAACCATGTTGGGAGCATGCAGAGTTAATGGCATTGTATGCATGCATGTTTCCAGAAACATTTTAGGAATTTTTTGGGTGATTTAAAATCACTCACTCACTCTCACTCATCGTCTATACCATTTTATCCTGTATTCAGGGTCGCGTGGAGCCTGGAGCCTATCTCAGGAGACTTAGGGCACAACGCGGGGTACACCCTGGACAGGGTGCCAATCCAAAGCAGGGCACACACACACATACACACACTCATTCATTCATTCACACACTACGGCCAATTTTTACCTCCAGTTCAGGAGGGTCTCAACAATACCTCAAACGACTTATTTCAGATGACTGTACATTCCACCCCTGGCCGTTTGAGGAAACTGGTTGACGCTATTTTTTTATTTGATTGCTACCCCTCTTGTTTGAATAAATTTGTATTAGAAATGTGGACTAGCTGCATTTGTGATTTCTAATACTTATAGTCTTTCAGGTTCATAAAATTATACTATTCTCTGTATTTCCGTCAAATCTGAACACAGTAAACAGAAACGTTGTAACACTTTTCTAAATAATAATAATAATAATAATAATAATAATAAAATATATTTAAACAATATCACATGACAGGGAATGCTGTTGTACCAAATGTACCACAAATGAAGAAGATGCATGTGGGGAACAAAAGTTGGGCCGCGTAGTCTGATTCAATAGAAAAGCTACTGTAGCTCAAATTGCTGAAAAGGTTAATGCTGACTCTGATAGAAAGGTGTCAGGGTGGATTGCAGTTTCTTGTGTAGGAGGCTGCACAGCTGCAGACCAGTTAGGCTGCCCATGCTGACCCCGGTCCGAAATCAAGAATACCTACGATAAGCACCTGAGCATCAGAAATCGACTATAGATCAATTGAAAAAGGTGGTCTAGTCTGACAAATAACAGCTTCTTTTACATCATGTGGATGGCTGGGTGCATGTGCATCGCTTCCCTGGGGAAGACATTGCACCAGGTGCACTATAGGAGGAGAACAAGCCGGCAGAGGCAGTGTGATGCATTGGGAAATGTTTCCTGGGAACCTTTGGGTCTTGGCATGCATGTGGATGTTTCTTTGTTACATACCACCTACATCCTAAACATTATTATATAAGTACACCTTCATGGAAACAGCATTCCCTCATGGCAGTGACTAATTTCAAGGCATTTGTGGACAGCAACTAATCTGATGGAGATGCAAAAATTAGACATTATATTGATGTCTCTTTTTCTTTGAAAACCCAAATATACCAGATGGGAATCAAACCTAAATTTATCTTCAAATTTGAGATGCACCTCTTCAAGAAAGTGCTATGCAATTTCCCCTTAGAACGGTTTCCTAAGGCAGTTTCCATAATGCTAAACTGCAGGTAGCCTTCAGGCATCATACATGTCCTTGCATTGTACTTAAATACTAAGACCAAATAGAAATCGTGATTAAAAAGATGGAACATTCAGTCTCCGTGTTTTTATTGGTCCATTCCTTGTTCCTTACTCACTGTCCTATAAGGTCAGCCAAACGCACATTCATTTCAGCACTCAAGACAATAAACCAAGTTTCTTTAAAGCCAAAGTGCCTAATGTTATGGATCAATTTTTATGTTTGTATTTCACAAAAAAGGCTATTTTTCAAAAGGCCCTTTATGATTGAGTCAAGGCAAAAGCACGAATTTGCGCTGAGTGTAATCTCTTTCAGAAGGAAACGATTATATATGGGACAAAATGAATGAATGCACAGCGCTGGACGTTATGGAGTATTTATCTCATTATGAATGAATGTCAGCTAGCAAGCCCTTTTTTTTAATGAAAAGAAAATTGTTTGAGATCACAATGTCATCTCGGTTAAAACTGTGTTTCTCAAAGGGAGGGTATATAACACAAAAGGAAAATGTGCCTTTAGAAGAAAAAAGAGAAAATACATTTCCAGAAATGAATGTAATATAATTAAAATGGAATTACTTCTAGGTTCAATGTCATCAAACATGCCAAACGTTTGAGTGAAGGACAGACTGAGGTCTCAAGTAAAAAAGAAACCAGATAGACATAAAGCTTGGGCTTGTCTCCGGCTGCCTTCATAGGTTTTTATATATAATCATACAGAAAAATAGGCATGTGGTAAATGAGGTAAATGAAAATTTTCAGAAAAGTGCTAAGTGGCATCCAGGGCCATATTGTACATTCCGACTAATGACATCACAAGATGGGGGCAAATGCGAAAACCCAACATGGATGATGTTGGATTTTTTTGTTTCTCTCTCTCCACGAAATTTATGATAGAATTGAAAATATTTGGGTGGCAACATTCCAACACTGCAATGCAATTAATATTAAAAGGCAGAAAATTAATGAATGTTCACAGTAAGTGATCTGATTTGACACTTGATCTTGTGTCTGCATACAATCAAGTCACACAAGCAGCGCAAATTTGATTGATTTTTTTGATTGATGCTTCCAAGGCTACAAACAATCAAAGACAAACAACCTCCTCATCAGCACAGTTAAAACAATCCTTATTAAATCCATGAGCTAAAATAATGTAATTGAATTTACTGTACGTAGCATGTTAGGTTATTTAGTTACACAATCATTGAGAAAGCACAGTAATACTGGATAACTAATAATAACTGTTTGTACAGTAAGAGGTTAATAAATACAGCTTGGGTTGTGGAAAGCCTGAGTGGTTGAGTGGAATGGGGATTAAATTATCACATTTGGTTGTGGTGGTCGGGGGTGCACAAACTTTGGACTAAATAATGTTAGCTAAATGCTAATTTATGCTTCTGGTTCGGGTCTACGTCATACATTTCTGGGTAGTTGCGTTCCCTAAACCATTACCTCTGACATAGGCTTACGTGCAACTCCCCAGAAATGTAACTACATGTCGTGGCGACACAACATCTGTGATTGGTGGTATTGCATTTTCCAGGTTATTTTTTTACACTTCCATTTTTTTATTAAGTTTAAAATCTTACCATCTATTGATGGGATGATCATCAATTAAAGTCGAAGATCAATTGATTTCCTGTGCATTCCAAGCAATCTGAAAAATTGTGAAAAGTGATTTTAATTGTGGCGGCACGGTGGTGTAGTGGTTAGCTCTATCGCCTTGCACCTCCATGGTCAGGGTTCAATTCTCGTCTCTGTGTGCATAGAGTTTGCATGTTCTCCCCGTGTTAGGTGGGTTTCCTCTGGTTTCCTCTTACAGACCAAACACCTGCAGATTAGGCTAATTGGCATTTCCAAATTGGCCGTAATATGTGAGTTCATATAATTTTCTATTCATTTTTTTATGAAGTAGTGTTATTGAGCTAATTGGTATCTTCCCAGGCGAATGTGTGATGACTGTTAGCTTTACGCATCATTCAGAACTAAAGATGCAAGTCTCAGACAGCAAACATGTCTCAGCTGATTGACTACATTCAGAATAAGGCACAAATTGCACAACATTCTTTTTTTTTATTTTTTTTATCATAAACCGCTATTTAAAAAAAATCACTCCTTTTATATTCCTCAACAGCATATTTTCACACCCCATAAGTTAAGTTTATGAGCCGTTCAAATATCGCACTTTCCAATTGCGCTGTACTGTAACTTAATCTTTAATGCATGTTTTATGTTCCCACCCACGTCCTGCAGTTTTGTAACATATCCAAGTCCCTTTTGTTTCACTATAGTGAGAAGGAGCTCATGCCTGGAGGGAGTATTGGAGAGCAAAGCGTCCAAGCACACACACACACACACAAACACACACACACACACACACACTCAGCCGAGCGCTTAGTTTGAATGACAGCGATGTTCTCCCTGGCGTGGGTGTGTGTGTGTGAGTGTGGATCCAGTCAAGTGGAGCCCAGGCTGCCAGCACTCGCTGAGCCGGCTGGTAAAGTGAGAAGACATCAATCAAGGACGACTCGTCTGTTCCCAGGCTGGCCGAGTCCATCCGCAGCATGACGTAACACAGATTATGTAAATGAGGACCCGGGCCATCATGTTGTTGTGCACCATTGTGCACTTTTGGTGCAATATGGAAAGGCAGACACGTGGCACGTTTGCTGATTAAGTGGGTAAGAATGTGGGAGCACAGCTGGATGATATAGAAACCGAGAACAAGCTGGGTGATGACTGAAACTGGTCGATCTAGTTAAGGGAGCAGTGGCATTAGCAAGTCTGGTCAGTTGGAAATCTTGCCCTTTTTCTCACAGTACATGATGGAGTGGGATAGAACAAAAACATATAAAATAATAGGTTGTCCTGCCAGGTTTTATATGATGCTAAATAATAAAAGTAGAACTTGTGTGTGTGTGTATATTTAAAAAAAAAAAAATTATTTATTTATTTATTTATTTATTAATTTTTTTATTATTATTAAAACAGGTAATTAATGTAATAAATACAACAAGGACAATTCACAAAGCTACTCATGCAGTTTATTGGCCATATGATAAGACTCTAATTAGACAGGTATTTCATTGCCATCTTCTCACTTATACTGTCAACAAATTAGTCCTTTACTATTTATTTTTAAATTGTCTCAGGCTGGTATTTTACATCACATCAGCATATTTCCTTCTTTAGTCAGCATTTTCTGCCATTCATTTTTATAAATACAACTGCTAGTGTTTAAAGTCAGAACATGGGTACACTCTTGGTACCACACCAGTGAGTGATTAGTGAAAGCACAGTTTGGTACCGTCATGTATTGTAGGTGAATTCGGAGGCGAGTATGAAGTGTTTTAATAACAGTGAAACACCTGTGAAAAAAAGTCTAAGGCACGTAAACTAGACAAGAATGGAATATGCACTAACTAACACGGCATGGACAGACGTTAGAACAAATGTAATTAAATCATCCCTCTGGGGTGTGAGGGCTTTCTAAAGACCTGCAGTGAACCAGGGCTCTTCTTATATTTGTGTTGATTTCAAATCTTTAGTACCTAAAACTTTTTTTACTTATATATACAGAACACAAGTTGGGCTTTCATAATATGGCTGATGTAAGTATGTGAGAATCTTAAATGCCAAAATATTGAGTCACTTACAGTACATAAAAATGTAACTGTGAATGGTCTGAAGATGAGAGTCTGACATATGTTTGTTTCTTAATTTTTAACCTTATTTAAAAAAAAAAAAAACACTAGCAATATTTAACATTAGCCGTTTTGGAAAGAAAACTGTTTACCATTGATGTACATATTGGTTTTCATTTACAAAAACATGTGCAAAAAGAAAAACGTGCTAGATGATGTCAATGACATCATAGATCCCAACAGGGTTAAATACTACAGTAGTGTTCATTTTGATTTAAGGTTTAATGCTCATGTGAACACATGGTGTGCCATGGTTGATGGGTACTATTGTCTTGACAGAACTCCATCTCTTTAAACTTCCTGCTGTCACTTAATCACATACTGTAGGCTTTTAGAGGATTTTAGACAAGGTATCAATAGTCTGATAGGATCTGTCTAGCCAGAATGACCAAAATGTTGCATAATCTCTGAATCTGCAAAAGAGCAAATTCACTTCTTTGGGGAGGAAGGTGGGCAAGGACATCCTGAGCTCATGGAGTCATGAAGCACAGAGGACTTGATGGGTGACCTTGCAGAGCCGCCTTGTCATCCTCTGGTTTGGGAGTCTCTTGATAGGCCTTCTGTTTGGCCTACAATGTTGGCTGGGCAGGTGAGGTTGCCTCATCAGTCTTTGACAGGATTTTTTGTTTTTTTTACCTTTTGGTTTTGAAAAAAAAAAAATCTAAATTATTGCAACCTACTGAGCCTGTACAGGGATAATAATATAATAAAAGGGAAAATAATAATAACTATCTTGTGCACACAAGAAAGTTTATGGTGAGCACGAGAAATGTTCTCATTCTCACCGGGAACTTTCTTGTTTGCACCAGAAACTTAAACTTCCTTGTGTACACTAGAAACTTTCTAGTGCGCAGCAGTTTTTTTTTTTTTTTTTTTTTACACGTGTCCCTTTAGGGATACATAAAACCTTAACAACAAAAAAAATATTCATGTTGTTTTTACATTGCATTTTTGCTTCAGAATAAAAGCTCAAGTGGATTTTGACTGCCTTAAAGCATGTCTCACCTCATTTCATCTTTTTTTTTTTTTTGGTTTACGCACTGAATGTTAACATGTTTTGTGTTAATGTAACTGAAAAAATTCAGCAAAAGATAAAAATTAAGGAGCAGTCTGAAGTGATTCAGAGGAAACTGCATTTGTGAGTGAATCTGAATGACAGTTGTAGTGTGTAACATGACAGCATGACTGTAGATTACACCAACAGTATTGTCAAAATCCTCTCATGTTTAATATCCTGCACACCGTTATGACTTTTTATATTATACACCGCTAGTACATTTTTCTTTCAAGAAAGTCATTTTAGTTTATTCATTTCCCATCATGGCTGGACTTAAATTTATGAAGATGAGGCATATGGGTTGAGACAGATGTGTGCACCGCATCCGTGCATGGAAGATCATTTCTGGCATTACGAATCTGTAAATGTAGATAATTTGCAAACATGAGCAAACGTGCATATTGTTCAGCTCAGTAAACATATGCATAGGTAATACACTCCTGTGTGCACTAGATAAAAGAGATTGCTTTGATAGGATGTGTGTATTTATAGGTGTGTAGATAAACCCACACAGATATTGATCAGTGTGTGTGTACCAGTGCATGTGTTTAGACACTGGTATTTATGTCTCTTTGTGTTTGTGCCAAACCCGTGAGCGCGCCTCGCCTTCACCTTGCCACGCTGCTGTCCCTGAAACACGACTGCCGCTTGCACCCGGTGCCACCTACAAGCGTGTGTGTAATTAAAGTGTTTGATCTGCCTCCCTTTCCTCTGCCTCTGTTCAATACCGATACTGTCAGTTTGCGGCTTGCTCCTCTCCCTCTCAGCCATTGATCACAGTGGCAGCGGTGTATAGGGCTTAAATCAAACTTCACTCATGCACACACACACACATGAAACACTTGCATACACACATACACACAAATTTTCCGTGCACACACACCTATGAGATGCGCGCACATACACACAAAAGTCTTGGATTGCGAGTAACGCGGTTTGCGAGTGTTCCGCAAGACAAGCAAAGATTTTTAATAAATTTTGACTTGGTTTACGAGTACCGAGTATCATGTATCATGAAACCCTTATCTGTTGGGATTTATTTTTAACTTTTTTTTTAAAGGTAAAGTGCAGGTTAATTTGTTTTATTTTTACTTATATCTAATATTTTGTGTTAATTATTTTTATGTATTTATTGTTTGGGCTGTGGAATGAATAATTTGAGTTCCTATTATTTCTTATGGAAATTTTTTTTTTTAGATTTGGTTCACGAGTGTTTTGTAATACTTCCACTTCCTGAACGAGTTATGCTTGTAATCCAATGTTCCACTGTATTAGCCACAGATTCCGTGCTTCAATTTTTATTTTATTTTTTTCAAATCATCACCCGCGTTATTCAGACATCATGTGGACAGTTTTGAATACGCCTTGTGATTAAACAGTGATGATCACTATACTGTCCAACTCCGTCTTCTAAACTGTCCAGCAGGAGGCTGTTTACAAACTGCTACTACCATTCAGGGAGAATGAAGTGCCAAGTCCTTCAAGTCCGTCTACACTGAAATAACTTCCGTTTACACTGAAATTACTTCCTTTTACACAAAAATGACTTCCGTTTACACTGAAAATACTTCCGTTTACACTGAAAATCATGTATCATGTACTATGTGTGTTCTCCTAGGTGTGTGTGCGCAGTGAGTTTGTGTGTGTACGAGCATTTCATATGTAGTTGTTTGAGCAGTTAGTAGTATATATGTATGTGTGACTGTTTCATATATGTGTATGCAAGTGTTTCATGCGTGTGCATGAGTGAAGTTTGATTTAAGCTCTATACGGCACCCCATATCCCTCCCAGCAGAGGCACACATACACTTCCACGTGCATACACACACCGCTGCCACTGTGATCAATGGCTGAGAGGGAGAGGAGCAAGCCGCAAACTGACAGCATCGGGATTGAACAGAGGCAGAGGAAAGTAGGGGCGGGGAAGGGGGGGTAAAAAGAGACAGAAAATTGGATAGAGAGAGAGTATTGAGAAGGGAAAGAGAGGGAGAGAGAGAACACAGATTGAGAGTGAGGAGAGAAAATGTAACTCACTATACGGAATTAAAAAGAGGGGAAGTCTGTATCTGTGCTGCATAGTGATGTTTCAATTCATGAGGCTTTTTATATTGAACTTTTTCCTAGAACATGTTGTGGGAAAGGTGTTGATTCATTTTCTATGCCTGCTGTGACTACAGAAAAAGGTGCCAGTTTTCTGGAAGAAAATTTATATTTTGCATTTATGGAAGGAGTCTCCAGCGTCAGTTTGTAAACTTTTCTTTTCAACATGATAAAAGCGAGCAAAAAAAATAAAATAAAAGTAATCTACAATTCCACAATATCAAATGTAACTGTAATGATAACATAAAAATATACATAAATAATCATTTGTGTTAGCACATAAACCAGGAATACAAGAGCTTTGGGTATGATATTATAGGAAAATGATGTTATAAGAAAAACGATTAAGTGGTGGTATGATGGTAACTCTGAAATGAAGCTTATTCATTGGTGGTCTATCAAAGACAATGTCCATGAACAAGTGTAGTGTATTCATTAATTAATTCATTCGTGCATTAATTCATTTATTTATTCATTATCTTTCATACCACTTATCCTATATAGGGTCATGGGGGCCTGGAGCCTATCCCAGTTAGGGCATGAGGCAGGCACCATAGGGTTCATACACACACACACACACGCATACACACTTACGCACTCATGTCTTTGGACTGTGTTAACCAGAAGAAACCTACCAAGCATGGGGAGAACATGCAAACTCCACACACAGAGAATCAAGACCAGAACCTGAAGGTACAAGGCGACAATGCTAACCACTAAGCCACTATGCTGCCTTATTTCCGTTTTTCCAATTTGCTAGCCCTAAAAATAACCTTGCCAGCAGTGTGGATTTATAGTGAGAAATAAAATGCATGTTTTACTAAGACAACTGGAGTAACCAGCTTGGCTAGTGTTCATTAAAGTCTTTCAATTCAATTCAATTCAATTTTATTTTTATAGCGGTTTTTAACAACTGACATTGTCGCAAAGCAGCTTTACACAATCAAAATAATTATTTAAGTTTTAAAACTTAAAATCCTGTTTAGGATTAAAACTTTCTCAATTCTGTTGAAGGATCAGATAACATATTTACATAATGTAAGGTAAAAACGACTAGGCTTTGCTTGGTGATTTTTATTTTTTTTTTCTAAATTAGGTGGTACTATTTGGAAGTACTGATTAATTCCCTCATTGCACTCAAGGCAGATATAATAATATGATATAAAACTGATATATTCCAAAGATTGTTTAGTGGGGTTGATTTTACAGAAAATTCATAATGTGACAAATTTGGAAAAAAAATTACATCATACTGCTTTTAGGGATGGGACTATTGACCACTTGATGCCATATTATCATAAGAACTAGGTGCTGATTCGATTTGTATTCTATTCTATACGTACCACAATGTTTTGACTATCCGATTCATTTTTTTTTGGTTCAGAGTTACAATTAAAAAATTAAAAGAAAACGTAGCAAATTATTAGATCCTAGTACCCAGGATGCAGTGCCTCCTGTAGGATTATAGAGACACTGCAACATTTTACTGCTTTAAATGAAAACATATCTCAATTTTTAAATAATTAAAAAAATATATATTTTGAAGTCATACATGAATTTTGGACACACAAATGAGTCACGATACTTCACGGAATCGATTTTCCCCATCATCTCTAATTGATTCACAGCCAAATATCCCTTGAGTTATGTCAAACTACATCTCTTTGCTATATATTGCTAAACAAATCAGACTTTCTGGTTTTAGCTTTCTTTTTCCCTCAAAACAAACCGACAGTCACACTTTTAATTTAATAAATGTTCTTTTTTTTGTATTCCTACTTCTTGTTCTGGTTTTGACACCCACAATAGTGGCAATAATCACAGCTGAATCCACACGATCCATAATCGAGTCTGATGCTATTGTTTCCTGTTTACTTCTGTGTATTTATACTACTTCGCTTAGCTTTGTGAGGTTCTGTCAATTTAATATTAATTTTATTTCTAAACATTACTCTCTCAAGTTGTAATTTTTTAAATTATTATTATATATATTTTTTATTTTGTCCTGCATTGTTGTCATTGCCTGACCTTTAAACCCTGCATGTTTTCCCACCATTTGTGGGTTTAATGTTTTGTATTATTAGCAAATAGCTCACTCAAGACTGTAACTATGTAGTTTAAAAAAAAAAAAAAAAGAAGTGTAATACATATGCTTTTGTATATAGTATATAGTTTTAGTAAATATTTACTAATATTTACTAATATAGTTTTTTTTAAGCTAGCATTTTATCATTAGATCTGTGGAAATGAGCTAGCTAACTTTAGCATGGCTAACTTAATTGTGCTCTTTCACATAATTAAAGATTTTTATGGAAGGTTATAGAGAAGCAGAGTTATTTAAGCATGACTTACAGTTCAACAACTTTTGTAATAATAAAAAAACAATTGGCTAAATCAAGCTAAATAACCTAGCTGACATGCTAGTTAATGGAGTTGGCAAAGGCCCAAGCATCAGAAATAATTAAGAGAATATTGGGTTTTTTAACAATAAATTAAATTAATGTTTATTTATTTATTTACTTATTTATTTTTCCTCATGTCATGTGGCAACTTATCTAGATTGTGCAAACTAAATCACAGGAACCATGGACAGTTGACTAAACTAGCCTTTTGTGCAACTTCATATTTGGTATCATCGAATTTATTATACAAACAAATGTTCAGTCACAGCAGGGAAAGATGGAGTGTGCTCATTTCCATATTGTGATGCCAGTGTTTCAAAAGCGAATATAAAATCCTGTATTGTGTAGTCCTAATTTAAATTATGTCCGGCTCAGAGGGTTTGGTGCTGCATCTGGTGTTTTATGTCGTATTTGTATTTGATTTACTTCTGATGCTACTGCGTGTGGAAAAAAGTGTACAAGTAAGCACAAAGCAAGCCATGACGGTAACACAGACATGAAGTTGACCTTTGCAAAAACTTTAAATGACACAAAATGTTTGATTGGTGTTTACTCGTCCTGTTTCATGGACGCATCTTCTGCTGCAAAACTGACACACTTCAAACTTCATGCTCACCAGCTCTCCTAACACACAGCGTTAGCAAGTAACCAACGCGAAGATTAAAGGCAGATAAGCACTTTAACATGGTCCTCCTTTCCTATCTCTCTATTTCCATGTAACTCTTGTCTTTCGACTCGGTCTGAACAGAAACCCGCTCTCAAACCACCACCCCCACCTTCTCGTTCTACTCTGAGTTGGCTGACCTTGAGCGTTGGCAGATCAGAAGCAGACAGCCGGGGGAAAAAGGCTCCATCCATCTTCTCCTTTCCACCTGGCAGCCTCTCTAAACAAACTGGGAAAATGATTCCTTCACCTGTGTGGCCTCAGCGCTCCCTGGATCTCTCTGGTGAATCATCTGCAACCTCTGAACCATGTATACATAGTAGCAAATGTAATATTTGTTATGCCTTTGTATGATAGGTAAAGTCATATGGTGTAAAATTGTCCTGATTCCTTATTGACGTGCCAAATTCTCCTCATTGCTTATATCACAAAAGAGATGGAGGGCATTTGGGAGAGTCGATTCCATGTACACAAATTGACTTACTATAGTGCTAACTGGCTTGATGACCACAAAGCTGACTCAAGCCCTTGGCTGTCTACTGCCACTTTACTTGTGTTAACATATGAGAGACAATTTGATTGCCACGGAGATAAGGTATATAGGTGGCACCAGGGACCTCAGTTCATTCCTGGTACTCTGGTTAATCTAGTTCACTCCAACTTTCCACACACGGTAAATAGTTTAGCTTCACTAAATTGCCCCTAGGTGTAAATGAAGGCCTGCATGGGGCCCTGTGATAACCTCTTGTCCTCTCCATGGTGCATTCTCCCCCATTTCCCAGTGTTCTAGTCTACACTACGTTTTTTTCGTTAAAAAGGCAATTCTGCTGGCAAATTACCTTCTTGGATGAAATGTTCCAGCAGGGATTCAACTATAAGGAAATAGTAAAAGGAACTCAGCTATTAAAGACATCCATGTTGCACTGACAGGACAAAAGTTGGAAAGTGTTGAAGAATAAATAAATATGGATGTCTCTGAGTTGGTCTGAGAAATATCTAATATTTAAATGCCTGTGAGAATTTGAGAGTTTAACACTAGGGACTCAATCATGGATCCAATTATACGTGACCCTGAAGTCTGTAACATTTGTGTAATGTGAACGTTCCTCATGAGGTTGGTGTGTTGTACAGTTCTAATTAAATATCAAAGCCAAACTTTTCTAAACATTGTATTGGACCGCTATGTAGAATGTGATGTCATTAGGGCAGCCTGCCTTTTCTGATATCTGAGTGCACGCACAGCACACTCTGACCCCTCCCCTTTGAACTACTTCACCATAGCTGATTAAGGTGAAAGGCAGGCAAAAGGCTTGTTTTTGATATTTCCTTAAAAATATCAATAGGCATAGCTATAGTTTGAAAGTTAGCTTCTTTGTACTCTTTTTCTTGGCACTAATTAGGCACACCCCCTGCCATCTACTGTGTCAGAGACCATAAATGTGCAAGTGTACCAAGGCATGAGACAATATAAGTAATATGAAAGCTGGTCAGTAGGGGAATGGGGATGGGGAAGCAATCATGCCTAGTGTGAAAGCACTCTTAATCTTAATGGGGAACAAACAACCTTTTTTAGAACACTACTATTTTTGTGTTCATCATTTGGCCTATGGTTTGAATTAGCGACCAAACCGGTGACAAAAACAAAATTGTTCATGGAACAATGATTGGACAGAGAAGTATGTATTTGTTTTGGGTATAAAGCTCAAAACAGGGATCTCGTCCTTTCAGAGTCAGGGGTGCGCCACTACAAATCAATTCAACAACTTCAACTTGTTTTATTCATCCGTCAACCATGAATTATGCATTAAGGGTTAACCATTACAACTTGATTGGCCACACTTTTTTATAAAGCAAGGGTTTGTAAGTACAGGATATCCAATTTTAGCTCAACACCCCTGGATTACATAATATCCCTTGCTTTTCTCTAACGCATTACGCATCTGTTTTTTTTTTGCTCAGAGTCCTCCTTTCTCTTTCTACCAGTCAGCCTCAATTGAATCACACGCTCAGTTCCCTCTTTCCCAATCTTGTCACCCTCCCTTCCTCATGATGTTCTGCACCTCTCAGCAAAAAAAGCACGAATCTGTAATCAGTTTGCGAATCGATGCGGCAATGAGCAGAGAGTCTAGCCGAGCCGTCCGGATCCTTCCATCTTAATCTAAAGGGAGGACGGCAGTGGCTTTGGAGCGTGCCATCAGGAGTGGATTTAAGACATTAGTAGGGCTTTTGAATGCCGGATAGAGAGCGAGAAAGAGATAGACCTTAAAGAAAGAGAATGAAAGAGATTTCTTTGAAAATGAAACACTTTGTAAAAACCCACTAAAGCCAGAGTGGCTCCAGAATACAAAAGGCTCATGTTAAAGCTTTCCTTTATGTTTCTTTGACAGGTAAAGAGCTCCACATTGCATTGTGCTCAGAGAGTCAGAACGCGTAGGAAGATGTACTTTATGTGTTTATATAAGTGAAATGGACCAGTGGTTTAAAATTAGGTTGTATGTTGTAGGAGGGGAAAAATATTGTTTGTGTTTTGCTTATGAAAATTGTGTAGCCATGGACACCTTGTTAGTCATTAGCAGAAGAAAACAATTCAGCGACTTGACTAGGCTGAATATGTACAGTATACCGCTGCAGAATAAAATCAGTAGAAAACAGAATGTATTGTGTGTTGTATTGTTTATTGTAAGATATTTTGTATATTATGATTGCTTGTGGGCAGCACGGTGGTGTATTGGTTAGCACTGTTGCCTTGAACCTCCAGGGTCTGGGTTTGATTCCTGGTCAGGCTCGATTCCCATCTCTGTGTGCATGGAGTTTGCATGTTCTCCATGGTACTCTGGTTTCCTCCCACAGTCCAAAGACATGTACAGTAGGGTAGGTACGTAAATCCCAAATTGCCCGTAGTGTGTGAATGGGGGTGTGAGTGTGTGTATGTGTGTGTGCCCTGCGATGGATTGGCACCCTGTCCAGGGTGTTCCCTGCCTTGTGCCCTAAGTCTCCTGGGATGGTCTCCAGGCCCCCCGTGACTCTAAATACAGTATTAAGCGGTATAGACAATGAGTGAGTGAGTGAGTGATTGCTTATATGCCCTGATATGTCACAACATTAACACCACCGCAAGGTGAATTAAATAACAATGATTACCAAGTATTTGCCAGTAAATTGGTAACAGGATCATGCGCACCCTTTGCTCATTTATGCAAGTGGGGAGCAAAGGCCAGACCATCCGTTCCAATCCCACAGAAACCCAATGTAGCACCAATTGCTGAAAAATGTCAGTGCTGGTCATGATAGAAAGGCAACAGAACACCCAGAGCATCACAACCTGCCACTTATGGGGGTTAGCAGGCAAAGATCCCAAGACTGTCAGCCCAGCCTCCAACTACCCCAAATCCGTATTCAATCAAACACCCACAGGATGCATCAAATTCGACAAACAAATCCGAGCCATGGAGGTACCACCCAACAATCCAGAGCACCCAAAGGATCTGTTGGTGCCAGACACTTTAGCACACACCCAGAGGTCTTGTGTAGTCATGCCCTGAGGGACCAAAACTACCAAGATGGCACAAGGAAATTCCTTCACAACACTAGGCTTTATGTTTTAGGTTGCAATGTTATGGCTGATTGGTTGTGGTCATTTATTATAGATTTATTTTATTTTATTTTGTTTTGGCAATTTGTGATATATTGCATTTTCTGGTAATAATTGGCTTTTGGTCCCAACGGGCATGGTTGAGCCTTGGGTGCCCATGATCCTGTCGACAAAAAAAATAAGCAAAATAAATAAATACGTAAGTAAATAAATAAATAAATATAAAGATTCAGTGAAAAAAGTACTCAAACAGCAGTAATGAACAGAATCAATCTGCAAACTCAAACAAGCAGAACTGAAATGAAAATGTAAAATAGCACTGCTGTTCTTTGTCAGATCTAGCATCAAACTTAAACGTTAGTAATGACTAAAACAATTTTCTGACTATTTAGCAGCAGCCATGCATGGAGTCTGAGAAAGTTGCAGTAAGTTCTCCGGCAGTTGCCTAGTGACAGATCTCTTTTTCTACATAAATGCACCAGGGCCGTTGATAGACTGGGTCTCTGAAAATACAAAATGGCTTCATAACCCGTTAAGTATGGTTTTTAAAAAGTAAATACATATACCGAGAACCCAAAGATCTGGAGCCATAGGCATTTTCCTTATAAGAAATTTAATATTTTTATTTTTTATTTCAGATTCATGGTGGCTTTTAAACTAGGAAAAGAAGCTAAAATCCAGACCAAGACCAGTGTTTTTCTTTAGATTAATCTGAAATCAGTAGTCTATTGGAATCAGCCCAGAACAATCTCTGCATTAAAGAAGGAAATCATGTCTGCATGCAGCATCAGTTCTGACATGTTAACCCTTTACCGCCCTCAAATGTTTTCTTTTGCATTATGTATTTTCTTGTTGCCGTAATAACACAAATATACTGTATGGTACCATGCCCCAGTATAGACCTCTTCCAAACAGTTCAGATATTATCTTTAAAAGGGCCACATCGGTTGCCAACATTATGTGGTTGTGGTGCAACAGCACAATGTTTTTTGTGACCATTAGATCCATTTTATTTTTAATGGTATGTAAAAAGGCAAATGAAAATCTAATCTACATAAGTACACAGCAACATCATTTAGCATAACATACATCTACCAAGTGGTAGAGATGATCAAGTTAGGTTTGACAAATTTTCCAAAAGTGACTCAAAATGTGTTCAATCAAAAAAAAAAAAAGCAGTGGAGCAGAATGTTACAAGGGTTACAAAAGCCAAAGTTGCTATGTTCAGTGGATAAACAAATGCACAGCAACATTTAGGTTTTTTGTTAAGCATAACACACATCAACTGAGTGGTAGAGATGATCCATCATTTCCACAAGCAAATTTTTTTTTTCTTTAGAAAATGGAGAACGAGTACAAGGAAGAAAGTATTTGGTGGGTTTCTTAATGGTATAGGGACTAGAAAAGAGACTTTAAACTGAATGGAAGATGAAGTAGAGCAAGGTGGAGGTAATACAACATAGTGGAGGCCACCCGCCACTAAACACCAAGAAGAAAATGTGCTGAACCCAAAGGTTGCACAGGATGTTAAAGGGTTACAAAAGTCAATGACCTTGTGTTCAGTGGATAAACAAGTGTCATAAAGGCCAACAATTTGGGCATTTGCTTTACTTTATTATTTTTAATGGACCACACAAACATTTAAAATCATTTAAATTAATTCAAATCTCAAGTTCATAGATAACCCAAAAATATATATAATGGATTAATTAACTAATGAGGCACATATATTTTTTAAGGGCAATGTGTTTTAGCACAATAATTTATCTCAGGTCATTCAAAAGTAAAAGAGATCAGTAGTAATATTGTGATCAATAAGAATTCTGTGATTCCATGTAACTTTAAAACCTGCAAAAGTGGCTTATAAAAAGATTTCAACCTTTTATCCAGTGCCATACGCTATATGATTGAGTTCTCTATTTCAGCACTGACCTTTCTAAAAAAAGATAGTGGTGGTTCCTGGGTGGCTTGTCGTTCCATTGATTATTCCTCGTGATTTAATTGTAGTACGATCTTTTGGACTAGAGTGGATGATGACAGGAGAAAGAAGAATGAAGAATGTTATAAACAGTTGGCTTCGTCCCCGAGTCAGAGACTGTGTGAAAACCATCTGAGTGTGAGATCAAAGAGGAATGATTATTTCATATTTTAAAATTCATTTTAATTCATACATTTCTGCTCTCACATTAAGAAGAAGAAAGCAAACAAGCTGAAAAAAAAATGTTTTTAGACAAGGCTTGAAAGAAATAAAAGGTGAAATTGAAACAGACAATTTGGTTAAGAAACCAGCAATAGACCAGTATTGATATACTTGGTTCAAATATTTGAATCCACGCATACTCAAGACTGATTCAAGGCTTTTTGGGACTTGTAATTGCAGGTATGCTTTCATATAAAAGAATTCTTTCTGAAACGTGAATTCAATAAATCAGTTTGGTGCACACAGATTGTTAAAATGGTTGGTACTAGGTTTCTTCTTTTATTAATTTATTTTTTATCATTTTTCTGTAGCATCAAAATTCAAACAGCATAAAAGTTGCTTCTTTTGGATGCATGGCATGCCATCATGAGGCAGGTGGTTGTAAAAGCGTTAGAAGAGAAGATGGCATAACATACAGTAGTAGCATGAGTCTCAATCAAAAATTCAAAGATTGTAGAAAGTTTTGCATGATTCACTTTCACTCACGCAGAAGAAGATTATATATTATGAATAGAAGGGAACCAATTACTGCACCTTGATGGGCTCCTTGTGTGAAAAGAACTGTAAAGGATTTATAACAATAGAAACAAAGTGGAGTCTGGGTATTGACCTTGAGGCATGAGATATAAGACTGAAATTCACACTCACACTCACACACACACACACACACACACACAAATACACATACCTCTCCTCTATCTAATCCTGCTATTGATCATGCAAATCACACTCAAGTCGCTGAGTCATCGTAGACGTGCAGTGGAGCCGGACATACCTATATCATCTGACGCTGCTTCCTATATGCTACGGTGCATTAACGGTGCTGACACTGCTCAGGGGGAAAAAATGCAACACGCTCTTATTATTGCTGCTTTGGCATTGAGGCTGCATACTCGGATGCGCTCTTGTTAGCCTTGAAAGAAATCTGACGGGATTACGTAAGAGGATGTGGGGTGGCAGACTACACAGCAAGGAATGAATGCTAAACACAAAACAGGCCTGTAATTAGGACTTGTCCCTGTCGTACATGTCAAGCAAGCCGAGGCTCGGAGCTGCTTTGTACTGTAAAGCACCACTTATTGAGATGGAATTGACTGTGCATAATACATAACGGCTTAATTTGCATCCTCTTAAGAAGGTTCGCTTTTCTGTACATTCTGTTCTGCGGTCTTGAGGATGATTCATTGTGCACTCGTCTGAACTTTTAACATTCATGTATAAGTTAGAAGTCATGATCAGTATACTTTATTTCTATTGAGAGGAAAAAAAAGTTGCTTAAAAGTCCCACTTCCACTTTACCCAAACATGGGTGGTCAAACATCATCCAGTGTTTGTTACACCTCAAAATCTAATCATCATTCTACCCTGTAGTATGCAGGAGACAGTTTTACTTCAGAATGTACAGTGACATTGTGTTGAAGTGTTGAAGATAAAAAAAGAAAAGAAAAAGTGTAAGAACATCGCATTCCCTTTGGAACCACATGTACCTACAGTGAGGCTCTCTGTCTGTAATATATATATATATATATATATATATATATATATTTTTTTTTTTTTTTTTTTTTTTTTTTTGTCTGAAACCAGCCTGATCTACAGTAGCTCCATTGAAAAAAAAGACATAGCTAGGTTTTACTTGAGAGATGGAATTCTGCTTCCATAAATGCATTCTTTAAAAAATTCTTTCTACATAACTTTTTGTGTTAGTAAGTAGAATTTAAACAAGATCAATGCCCAATTGTATACACATACCTGTAATATGGTAACATATATATATATATATATATTTTTTTTTTTTTATAATTTTTTTAAATTAATTAATTTATTTATTTATTTTCAAATATTTTACAGTATTTGTCTATCCAGAGTTATTTGTATTTCATCTGATTATACATCTGTGCAGTTGAGGGATAAGAGACTTGCTTAAAGGACCCAAGAATAGCAACTTGGTGGTGTTGGGGACTGAACCTGGGACCTTCTGATCAGACTACCTGCTTTACTTCTGAAATGCTGGCCTCCCAGGAACTCCTTTAAATGCTTTAAAAAGTCAGGACCGTACAGGGGATATAGCAATAAATTACAGCCAAGTTCCTGTAATGCGGTAAATTATTATGTGTACAGTTCCCACAGACAGATGCGTCTCTTCTGCAAGTTGGCGACAAGTTATCCGTCGATTTTCAAGGATCAGGCGTACCACTCTCTGAATGTTAACGAAAACATCTGCATCCACCTCGGCTGGGATTGGACGGCCTAATTCGCACCATTTTAAATAGAAATATTTTACTGCAGCTAAGTCTCTCATCACTGTTTCATGCTTGAAGTCTTCTCGTAACAAAAACTTTTTTTCTTTTATGCCTTCTGTTACAAGAAATTTAATCACAAGTACTGGTTTGGCTTGAACATCCCTCATAGAAAGCAGAGCAGCTTCCAAGTTTCCTTTGAATCTCTGCTGATGCTAGTTGTGCAACAGTGAGCATGCACCCCACATACCGTCCCCTGAAGAGAAGCAGAGGACTCAGCAGGACCAGAGTTCTTCCTTTTGAGGAGATGACATCAGCAAGAGTGTGTTCTTACTGTAAATAAAACATCAAACATTTTGGGTCAACGTTAGGATGCTGGCACAAGCAGGTCTGTACACAAAAATATACTGATCCTGGAGTTATCTGCAACCTGATTAAAATTAATTTCCACTCATTTATTCATTCGTTTATTTTATGTGAAGAAAAAGGTGGTTCCAACAAGCCTGGAATAGCTCTAATCCCATAATGAAGGAATAAATCATGAAACTGACTGGATTCCTGCCTGGAGTAAATCACAACATTGGTTCAAGTGCAACATAACATAACATAATGCAACATAAAATAATGATATATTCTTACTATTCCAAGAACAATGGGCTACATCAATACCACGAAACATTAACACCATAAGACTGATTATCAATTATGTACCAGTAAACTGGTGACAAGATCATTGCCACTCAAGACTCAGCCAGTCTGGTCTGATCCCACAGAAAAGCCAATGCAGCACAAATGGCTGAAAAAAGTCAATGCTGGTCATGATAGACCTTATATGAAAATTTAGGTTTCTGAACTAACAATCATTCACTAAGTCTAAATCTACAATTAAATTATTTGATCTGAATGATATTTATTACTTATACTTGTATGGCAGGGGACAATATGCAAAATAAGATGGTGGTCGAAGCTTCTACCCTGTGTCTGGGACAATGGCGTAGATAAATCCACTTTAATAAGCATCGCAACACAAAATAAACGGGACATGAACTTCAATCAGGACTAGAAGAAATTAGAGTATGCATGTGTTAAACATAACAAAAGCAAGATAATTTTATAGAAAAGAGGTGATGTAATTCAAGGGATGTTGTAGGTGGGAAGTATAGAGCAGTCCGGCACCTCCTTGGCGCTTCTCGGACACGCTGGGCTATGCTCATTTAGCTACATTCTTACACTTTAAAAGTAAAAAAAATGTCCGTTAACTTCTCCAAAGCAGAACATGATGCATGTTGTCGTGCTGTGTGTAATAAGAGTCCTGGCATAACTTTATAGGAAAACACACCCGCCTCCCGTGGGCGAAAGCCTAAATACCACGCAGCATGATTTATGTGCATATACTCCATGCTGCAATGTGTGAAATTATGCATGAGGAAACAGGGTTTTATTTCATCTATGGAAATGGCCGCTATCTTTCCATGACATTGGATGAAAAAAAATCTCAAGGTGTACATATCAAAAAAACGTTTTAATCTTTATAGCCTAGTCATGTGTCTGTTCAAGGAGAAAGAAACTGAGCGAACAGACAGCAAAAATAAGTTTGTCCCAGGAATGAAGTAGCTTCCAAAATTACTCCAGTCGCCGAAAACCAGATACGACTCCGCATACAAATGACAATGACGGATGCGGATTGAAAACCCTGTCCTTTTTGATCAGGCTGAATATTGTTAGCTTTAGTGAGCAAAGAGTTTTTAAAAAGCATACTATATTCAGTGTGCCTCAGTGGAGAATGTGTACAGGCCTGAGCGGCTGGATGCGAGCAAAAAGAACTTCAAATAGAGTTGAGAATATTAAATGCGATGAAGACAGCAGGAAGCCTTGACTGAAGCGGCCCCTGGGTGTATTTCTGCGAAACAGCAGGATGCGCTGCAGCACAGAGCGTTACGAATCATCACTGGATGTGACTAGGGTTAAAAAAAAAAAAAAACTCCATCAACACCGTGGAAAATCATGGAACCACTTTAGATGCCAGAACTGAAATTCATTTCTGCATTCCTTCACTGATGAATTAAAAATAGTAAAAGCTCAGCAGTCTAGTTACATTGCCATGCATTAGTATTCACCTCTTTTAACTTTTTCTACATTTTGTAGTGTTATGATAAGGAAATGAACTGCAATTCCTTTGCACAAAGTAGTACATTTTGGAACGAAAAAAATTGGTAATGCTGTTTTTTATCCAGAGAACACAATCACCACAGTGAAGCATAATGATGGTAGCATCATGCACAGAATTTTTATTTGTCTCTTGATTGATTCTCTTGCTAATCTTCTCCTCACACAGTCACTGACTTTCAGTGTATAGCATTCTTTAGGCAGCCACAGTTACGCCAGATTCTTTCAGCTTTTTATAAATGTAAATACTGGTGGATTTTTTTTTTTTTCCCAAACACTTTTCCAGAACTTTCATGCCTTCCAGAAACAGGTGTATTTATACTGCGATCACATAGTACACAGGTGTATTCCATTCGAGTAATTATATGCTTTTGGATGGTAAGCTGAATACCTATGCATTTACATTTTTAACTTAAAAAAATTTTGTTTGTTTGTTTATACATCATTTTGCAAACTATGAGACACCCACAAACCCAAGTGAAACTCAAACTTTTGATTGTGCAAATTAACAGAACAGGGATATGAAAGTAAAAACAAAGATCCTTATTTCTCTATATAATCCACTGTTACACTATTGTATTTATCCCAGTGGCTTGAGGTCTGGACTGTATGGGGGATGTGGCAATAACTCACAGCCGAGTTCCTGTAACATGAAAGTGGTGTTGGTGAATGATTGTGTGTACAGTTCCCCCAGATAGATGCGTCTCTCCTGCAAGTTGGTGACAAGTTATCCGTTAATTTTCAAGGATCAGGCGTAGCACTCGCTGAATGTTATACCCCTATCTCACCTATGCGGTTTCGCGCGGTGGCCATAAGTACGGATTATCATGATTCACCGCGAGTTTTT
>JAQMYJ010000019.1:3932940-3945922 GCA_030014305.1 Clarias laeviceps | reverse complement strand
TTAACTACTAATACCCCTATCTCACCTACGCGGTTTCGCGCGGTGGCCGTAAGTACGGTTCATCATGATTCACCGCGTGTTTTGGCGCTGCGATTACTGTAGGTTTCCATTTTTCTGCTCGTCGGCCCTCGCATAGTCAAACCGCATAGGTGAGATAGGGGTGTAACAGCAGGAACAACAGACGGGGGCGGGGCTTGTAGGACGACTTTCACACACACACATACAATAATGGATTGGGAATGACTTAAGTCTGGCTCACGGATTACATAAATGGCGGACAGAACGCGTTAGATTACTTGTTACATCAAAAAAGTAATCCAAGTTACTTTGTAACATGTTACACCCAACACTGGTGAGTAATTGCGAATAGCTGTAGTATAAAAGGAATAAAACACATCAGGATATAGTATTCCGAGTTTTACATCAGTTTGACTGCATGTGCAAACGTATCCGATTCTCACTTGCTGAACGCAGTAGAGATATCTCACATGCAGAGTCAATATCAGGATTTAGATGTTAGGAGACGACGAGTAGCGTAGATGTAGTAGTATTTAAATAAACCACTCTGCAAACGTAGTGTGCAAACAAGAGGTTCAGGTTCAGTGCCGAGGATTCCTCCCAGCTCGAGACAAAGTGCTTTGAGTTAATAATAATCTATCCTTAAATAACAAGAGTGCAATTTTCATCAAATAGAATTTCTGATTGATGAAAGACAGACAGCTGGCGGTAACGGCGTCAGACCCTTCTGTAATGCTCACTCAGTTTTCTGATGAAAATTAGCGAGTTTTTTTTATGCTAAATTGATTTATTCAACGTTGCCCGGGTTTGAACCTTCAGGCTACAATGTGTGACAAGCTTTCTGGAGCACAGTGTGACAGTGGGTGTTTAGACATTTTCACTGAGGTGATAATTAGCCACCACGAGTCCTACATTAAATATCACTGGTCCTCTGTTCATTAGTGTGTTCTGTATAGAAATGTAGAAGACGAGGCATCCGATGTAAGACTTTATTCAAATACGGACATATAAAAGCATTCTGTGTTATAAACCATCTTATTGTTTGTGTTTGTTAGTTTAGTAGTACAAAAGTTTTGACACCCCAGAAAATAACAAAAATTTTATACATTAGCACATATGATAATTTCCCTTCCTAAATGTCAACTTTTTTATATCAAAAATATACCTACAATTTGACTTTGCTTTTAACAGATCAGATATACAGTAGAGCGGATAATGGCTCTAATCGTCTTATAATTATTCTTATTTCTTCTTTTTTTTTCTTAATATAAAATATCTATTAAATATTTGTAAAACAAAATATGCTATAACTGTGAGTTTATCAGAAGATCCACTATCATGTCAGAAAGGACAGTTCAAGAATCATACTGATGAAATAATGAAATAAATAGATGCTTGCGAACATTAAAGCAATATGTTAAATACTTTTAGACTCTGACACGTCTCACGGGCCCTTGTTGGCTTTTGTTTATCCGTATCAAGTTGCTTGGCTGAAGTACAACTTTAACTAAACCCTATTTTGCAGGTTCCCTCAAATACAAACAATCTGAATAATTTACGCCGGCGTGAATAATTTTGACTCAGATCCGTCTCCGGTCTTTAAGTATTTATCCTTTATTAAAGAACTGTAGAAAAATCAATTTCCCTAAGCATAAATGAAACCTCACCCGAACCCAAAACAACAGAACACCGGCATTAAGATTTAACATTTCATTATCGAATCTATATTTAATACACACACACAAAGGTTACCCAGGTGAAAATAAACACAAGCACAGCAAATGTCACTCCAGACAAGGTGTTAATCGGATTACATTTTTTTTTCTCTAAGCATATACGAAGCTCTCACGCTGGAGACTAAATTGATCACGATCTTCCAGTAACCACACACTGTTTTAAATGAAACTCATTCAAAGGTTTCCATAGCTGTAGATCAGCTGCCTAAACACTGCGGTAACATCATCATCATCATCACTATCAGTGACATCACACGTGTAAGCAGTCTAAGAACAATCTTAATGTTTTTTTTTTGTCTTTTTATCAGTTCAATCGCCTGTGTGCTGCTGGCTTACACATTTCACTCCTATACCGAATGTGCCGTTTCTGTGTTTATGTAAATGAGCTCTCGCCTCTCCGTATAACAGCAGAGTTGAGCAACAAGCTGGGGGTGGGGCAAATTGGCTTGTTTAAGGCCTGGACAATAAAAAAACTGAAAAAAGGACAAAAAGCAGGGATTTTTTTTTTATTGTATTGTTTTGATTGTACACACTGGAAACCCATGTGTAGGTCAAAAAAATGACTAAAAAGTGCTTTTTGTGTAATAGATGCCTCTTAAGTTGTGTTTTGGATGCATGTTTTATGTTATACCATTATATTATGATACGATATTATATCTTTTCTTTTTGATGGCAAATTCACACATGGTTTAGTTCACAAATGAGGTGAATTAAACACCTTTCTCTGAGCCCCACTGAGCATGTATCTTAAAACTCAGCAGCAAAGAAAGAAATGCATTAGCAATAAAAATCCATAGTACATCCATTGACTCTAAATCTGTTAATCCTAGTTAAAGAGGTGTGACCTACAGATCTTTCAGTTCTAGTGAAGGAGGCGTGGCCTCTTCTAGTCTGCATCTGTCAGTCTAAGATCTAAGGACTACGGATCTATCATTGACATAGTAATCTATGTCAATCTGTCATCTCAATCTGTTGCTGTAACAGATGTGTCCTATGGATCTCTTAGTCCAAGTGAAAGAGGCATAACCTTTAAATCTGTCAATCCTAGTGAAAAGATGTGGTGATTTGTGGGGATTCCTAAAGGTTTTACATTGTGCTTCTATAGTTGGTTTAATAGTTTTTCCACAACATCGTCTCTATTAATTCTATTCAATCACATTAATTAATTTTACATAATATTAACCTTTACTACATACAGTATTAAGGACGTGAAATACCTGGAAACAGCTGATACGATATTATCACGATACCTAGGTACCTATTCAGTTTGTATTGCGATTCTGTAAGTATCATGATTTTATAAATATCCTGATTTAATATAATTGTTTTAGATTTTGTTACAATTCTAAACAAACTTAGCAAATAATTTGCTCCTACCACACAGTTTAGTCTAGAGTGCACCACCTGTAGGAATATAGCGGAACTGCAACCATCAAAAATATGTAAATACAGTGGAACCTTGGATTACGAGCATAATTCATTCCGGAAGCGGGCTCATATTTCAAAACACTCATAAACCAAATAAAATTTTCACATAGGAAATAATGGAAACTCAAATTATTCGTTTTACCTCCCCAAAAATAAATACATAAAAATTAACACAAAATATAAAATAAATATAAAACAAATTAACCTGCATTTTACCTTTAAAAAAAGTCAAAATAAATCCCGACAGATAAGTGTTTCCGTTTGTGCATGCAGGCACTGTGTATGTGTGTAAGGAGCCCCTCCCCCTCTCCCCCTTCTCATCTTACACCGTTACCCTTCCTCCACTCTTTTCACACACACGCGCGCACACCACGGAAACACTGTTTTACCAGAAAAATAAACAAGAAATCTCTATAATGACACTCGATTGAGCGACACACTAACGGAATCACTGCTGTAAAGTAAAAATAAAACAAATTAACCAGCACTTTACCTCTGAAAAGAATCGCGACAGAGCAGTGTTTCTGTGTGTGTGTGTGTGGCACGGTGTCCAATTACGGGCGTGCACACAGACACAAATAGCAGGCTGATACAGAGAGAGAAAATGGTTCTTTAACCTCTCTAATGAGACTTTCTTTTGCTTTACACATGTGCACACACCTGTGTTATAAAAACGCATACACACACATACACACACAAAATAAAATATGTTTTACGCACACACACACACACACGTGGTCACAGTGTTATAGTAAACAGTACACGCGTGCACGGATGTTGATTTTACCAGTAAGAGACGAGCACTAAGACCCAGCAGGAGAGACGATTACCCACAATTGCGCAGCGCAAGAGAAAAACCGTTGGCTCAGTTGCGATCACGTGACGCTCGGCGTCAAAACAAGAACGCATGCGTGATACATGATACTCTGTGTTCGTAAACCAAGACTTGTTCGTTTTCCAAGTCATAATTTATTAAAAATTTTGCTTGTCTTGCACAACACTCGCAAACCGCGTTACTCGCAATCCGAGGTTCCACTGTATTACAAAAATCTTTTTTTGAGTCAGTGGCGATACATGAATTGAAACAGATTCATGATACATTTTTTTTCCTCCCAATCTAAAAAACATAAGTAGTTATTCTGTTGCAAGGTTTGGAAGAAGTGAGTGATGTAAATATACAACCAGAAACAAGGCTGCTATCTTTAGTGTCCAGTGTGGCGGATACTCACGCTGTATATGGGTGAGAGTGAGGAGCTACTGTACGTGATACATCTGGCTGAAGAACGTCCGGCGCGCTCATCACGTAGAACTGACCTAAGAGAGTAATAGAAACAGGGAGAACAATTGGTTTCCACACTGTAAATGCAAATGACACAAGAGACAAAAAAAAGTAAGGAATAAAACATTTTGAGGTGTGTGTTTTTTTTTTGTTTGTTTTTTTTTAGAAGAAGAAGATTAAATAAATGTGTGGTGTGATTAAAGTGAAGCTGTTGCTCATTTTGTATGAAGAGTATTTATTGTTACATTTAAATTTAGGTTAGTTCCCGTTATCACATATTATGACAGCTATTTTTTCATTTATTTATTTCTTCTCTTTTTTTTTTCTTTTTCTTGATGTTAGTTACCCCATTATCTTAGACTGTTACAAGGCACTGGCACTGGAGACTCCTTCCATTTCAATAATTATGTGTACACATTTTAAATCAGTTTAAATGGAACATACCTGAGAATCAGCCATTACAGTAGAAACTAAAACATAACAAGATAACAATCTGCCTGACAGAACCCCTGGCCAGAGGTGAGATGTAACTAATTTCACGTATCTGTACTTTGCTTGATTAGGTTTATTGGAGGATACTTTTTACTTTATTTTGCTTAAAAGTACAGCAAATATCTGTACACCTACTTAACTACATTACTGCATGGTGTTGTGTTGGTTTGTAATCTTCGAAGTGGGAATGTCGCCCCCTGCTGACTATTATGTGTAAGTGTGTGACTTGCCTTTCCTTTGAGACACGTCTAATATTGCATCAGGTGGTTAACTTAAGGAGGGAAACAGCATGTTCTCAATGAGAGAGAAAGAGTTTTCTCTATGAAAAAGGCTCCTGTGAGCTAATACAAGCTCTGTACTTTTGATGCTTTAAGGAGAGTACTCCCATACTTTTACTCAAGCAGACATCTGAATGGAGGACTTCTACTTTTACTTGAGTAATATTTGCCCTTTTACTCAAATACAGGATTCGCGTGCTTCGCCCACCTCTGCCCTGACCGATCAGAATCAAGGATTCACAGCATGGTGGTATAAACAAATGTTGCATGTTTGAACTCAATATTCCTTCATTAACACAAATGAATAATTAATAGCTCGAAAATTCCTCAGAGGATTATAATTGGGGAACATTTAGAGCTGTGAGACTGAAGCCAAATTTTTTTTTCTTTGAAAGTGCTGTTTGCTTTTTTTTTTTTTTTATATATATATATATATATATATATATATTTGGGCCGCCAACAAGATTAAAGTACTTTGCAAACTGTGTGAGAGCGAGCTCGTATATCATTTCAGTATTTCTAATTTAAGGACCCACATGCAGTCTGTTCGACCAGAGCAGAGTTCTTGAAGACGCAGCTTTAAAAATACCTCTGTTGGCATCCTCACATCTGGATATAAAACACAGGAGTTACTGCAGCAATGGAAAAAGAAGTCACCAATAAAACCACTAAAAGGGACATACAACTTTAAAAGACTCCACAGTAAATATGTTTGTAATGTGCGTGATGTGCTTAGCGATGGATTTTTTCCTATAAGGCATATATAGAATATGTTATATGTTCTAAGGTTAAAAGTTCTCTGCTCTCAGGCTTCTTTTGTTCAGTATTATTTTCCTTGCCAAAGACTATAGTTGGGTCTCAAACTGTCTTGTTTTTATGAATTTCTTGTTCCTGTAGTTGCTGTCACATCTCTTGGCATCAGTGCGCACACTGTCTAGCTCACCTGCTGTGTGAGAGCGTGTAGGTTCGGCCGGATGGGCTGAAACTCCAGTGGCTGTCGCATCACTTACAGCAGCTGGTGGGATGTAGGAGAAGCGTGCCTCGCCTCCGATCGTCTCTGCCCCAGGACTGCCATCATTACTGAAGGGACTCTGGATCACAGCCTGATATTCACACATACACACACACACACTGCTTTTATTACTAAATCTACTGAGCTGACGTGAACAAAGCAGCCGCATTTTACACAAGCTGTTGGTTATTGTAAGCACATGCAATGTGTAAACAGATGTTTCGGGTCGGTTATAATATAGAAAGTCTTTACTCGTTAATAGCTGTGTAATAACTCTGATTCTGAATTTCTGTCAACCGTCACGTGAAAAGGAGTATACTTTATACTAGATCTTTGAAAAGGAATGATGTAGATCTGTTTGACCTCTGTATTCTGTCAGTGAGGATTGACCTTTGGATCTGTCAATCCTTGTAAAAGATCCATGAACTGTGCATCTATCACTGACAGAGGAATGATTTCTGAATCTGTTATTTACACTGGACTCTAGATCTGTTAATCCTAGTGAAAGATGTCTGACCTATGGATCCTTCAGTCTGCGGGACAAAGGCATAGCCTTTAAATCTGTCACTTCTAGTATGACCTCGGGATCTGTCAGTCTAAGATCTAAGGACTACGGGTCTATCATTGACGGAGTAATGACATCTCAATCTGTTCCTGTAACAGGTGTGGCCTATGGATCTCTCAGTCCAAGTGAAAGAGGCATAACCTTTTAAATCTGTCAATCTCAGTGAAGACATGTGGCCTATAGATCTGTCAGTCCTAGTGAAGGAGGAGTAGCCTTTAAAAAAGAGGCGTGGCCTGTGGATCTTTGTCAGTCACAGTGAAAGACGTTTGATTCTAGATCTGTCAGTCCCAGTGAATCAGGCACGGGTCGATGTTAGTTGATTCTGTACCTGTTGGGCTCCAGCGAATGAAGCAGACGAGACCACGCCCACCGCCCCACCCGCCAACGACTGGTTAGTCAACTGAACGACCTGATAGGTTACCTGAAAAAAGAAAGCATACAGTTCTTAAATACGCATAGCAAACGTTTTAATCTTCGACACGTCACACCAGGCTGTTTATGAACTAAACACTTTAAAAACAAACACTCAGATGTCAGATACATAACAAGCCCTTACGATGAATAAATTTGAACCATTACACCTATTTTCTCAGGAAAACTGGGGCTCATCTTAACTAGCAGAGTGAGCGTGTAAAGTGATAGTGATGAGACATCGACTCGGTCGCTACCAGCATGAAAGAGCTGTCGGCCTAGAAACAAGTACGGGTGATGTCATGGTTTGGATGTGGGCTTGTGTCTTGTCACCATGACAAGCTGTTAAAAAAAATCTGCAGTCAGCAAAATGGGATTTTTAAGAAAATGACCACTGATCATGAACCAAGAGAAAGAAGGGGGGGGGGGAAGCCTTGTTTAATGGACTAAATGTAATGGATTAAATTAGACTTACACAATTAATATAAAAGGTAAAAGCAATTGTATAAAAAAATAAAAATAAAAAAACGTTGAAAAGATTTGATTTTGGATGTAAAACGTATTACGTCACATGATGCCAAAGGAATAATAACATGATTTATAAATCTAGGACCCATCTGGTGGAGCAGACCACTTCCACTTTAGCGTCAAGAAAGCCTCCGATTCCCACAGACGTTTAACTCAATATTACCAAACCTCTCCTGAGAGTGAAACCACGTGTCTTTTAGCGCGGTCAGCAGTCATGCTTTAACCAGACAGATAGTTGAGGTGTGTGAGCTAATTTAATCCACGGCTCAACAACAGCACCAGCTCTTATTGAGTTCACCCTGAAGAATAAGTATTTGTAAGTTTCCCTCCTTCCCCAACCTCCCCCAACCCTCCTCGGTGCTATCATGTGACTCTCTTACTGACCGACATGTGACCTGGGCTCACTTCCAGTCTCAGTGAGGAAACACAGTCACATGACCGGCTGCAATAACTGCAACACTGCATACTGCATCCTTTTTCTTCGGCATCTGTTCGGCCTACGGCACTTGTTCTTAATGCGTCATGTGAGCGTTATTATTTTTTAATGCTTCGATTTAAGAAGTATTTATACAGGGGACAGAGAGAGTCTTTTATTCATTATATTTTTCGTCTGCACTGAAAAAATAAACCTGACGCTGATAACAAAAAACAGTACATTTTATAACTAATATGGACACCGAAAACGGCATTTAAGTTACTAATCAAATTCACAATGTATGATTTGTATAATTAAAATGTTGTAAGTGTCTTGTGATTACTCTGTGCAAGCCTTTTCTATCTAAGTTTCATTACCCTCTCGAGCAGAACGAATGCTGGACACGCACCCTGTCTTTGCTGATCGATTGCTTTTGGGGTAATTGGAGACCCAAAGCACACCTTAAAAAAAAACAAAAAAACACCTGCGTGCTGCCGCGGTCGGAGAGAAACTGATACTGGACGCTCTGGTCAGTGAAAGCTGAAGTGTGAGGAAATGCAGCTCCTTCACCTCCTCTCGAAGTGTCTGTAACAAAAGGAGACGATGATTTATTTAAGAAGCTTGTGCGTTTAATTCCCAAGAATGCCAAAGGATAAAGGATAAATCCTGAGAGTGAATATAATTTCTTTTTTTTTTTTAAGAGGAAATTATTTTATTATTTAATAGCAAAGGGAAAATATGCAATAGTTTTATATCATAAAAACAACAAGTAACATTTGGCACAAAACATTTGGAAAAGTGACAATTCTTCCATACTCCGGGTTTTTATTTATTTATTTATTTTTATTTAATTCATTTAATTTTGGAAGCTAAGCCATTTAACTGTTATGATTTTAGCTTCTTGATTATTTACCACAGACACATACTGTGTATTCACAAAACCGCTGATGTCACTACCCTTATTAGTTCGATCCTACAGTACCTTGTATTTCACTTTTGTCCCAAAACATTTGGTCACAACTGTAAATCTGAGATCTTGTCTTATATATCTTTTACAAAATCAAAACAAAACAAAAAAATCACTTGCCTTAACAAAAAATGCAACAATAAAATATTATGTTAATAAAATAAAAACATATAACTCTTAGTCGATTTGTTCAGCCTATTACCGACACTAAACTTTGAGCAATTTAGCTACAATTTAGCTACAATTTAGCTACTCTTAACTTGATTTCATATTACATTTCCTTATTCTGATTTTTCCTTCTATTAATTTAAATAATGTCTTGTGTCTATTCTATATTCCATGCTATACATTTATTACATATGATGATTTTTTTTTTCACCACATCCTTACCACTTGCTTTAAAGTTGAGGTATACTCTATATTATATATTACATTGCACATATATGTGAATCTAAAATGCACAAAAAACTTTTTACTTAGGATTTTGTTATAAAAATTCTCCATACCTTCAGTTATCTGTAATGTTTCCTTTTCTTGTTTTGTTTGCCTAAAAATAATTAAGGCAAAAACATGATTATAAAAGTACATATTATACTGTTCAACATAGGTTTTCAATAATTAATATCTTTATAATTATTATAATATTTTTAATAAAAGGGAATGACAAACACAAAATATAAGAAGTTGGGCATGTTACATGAATAAATGCATGAATAAACACACTCATATATAATTTAATTATTTTTGCTGATTTGTTAAAATAAATTCTATCTATAAATATCTTTGTTAAAGGATTTAAGCGCCCTACTTTATGTCCCAAACCCACCCATCCTTTTTTTTTTTTGTGATGATTTTTTTGTTAATTCTATATTTTAATATCTTATTTTGTACCGTAGTAGTAAAAGACACTAAACTTCAAAATTTCAATAAGGCATCTTTGATAAAGTTAAATTAATTGCTTTAAGCTCTGCTCACTTTATCACCTGCTCATGTCTCAAACACACCCATAAATATTTATTAACCTATTAAAAAACATTTAAAAAATATTTTTTCTACTACAGTTTAAGAGAAGATATTTTATAGATAAAAATTATTTATATGAAAATCAGACAAATAAAAAAAAATGCGTATGAATGTGAGAATTAAGAATTATAAAGATGCAACTTTGATAAATGTTTTAAGCTCCACCCATTTTCTCACCTCCTCATGTCATACATGTCAGTTTATGTGTTATTGTGTCATACATGTCTCTTTCCTTTATAAACCATACAAACCACAGAAAGCAAATAACGTTATACTAATAACATAATAACGATTGTACACTGTATATCTGATTACTTTTGATTGAATGTTCACAAAAAATGACATTAAATAGTCTAGAGATTTATAACCATCCATGTACTGTAGGATCCATTGTAGTCACCCAAAAGAGGATGGTTCCCTGTTGAGTCCGGTTCCTCTCAAGGTTTCTTCCTATTGCCATCCCAGGGAATTTTTACTTGCCACCGTCGCCCTCGGCTTGCTCATCGGGGTCAATCTCACAATCTCATTATTATCTAAACACACTTTTCTCACTTATACACACTTTTTCTTTTCAGTTTGAGAAGTTGCTTGGAGACAATTACCATTGTTAAAAGCACTATATGAATAAAATTGAATTGAATTGAATAGTCTAACTAGGGACTGTGGAGGCTAATGGGGATTACTATTGTAATTATTCCCATTTTACGACCGTGGTAGGACCTCCGGTTAATTTTTACACACTCTTTCCTATTGGAAACCCCATAAGCATGAGGGGAACATGCAAACTCCACACACAGACCTGAGGCGGGAATCAAACCCAGACCCTGGAGGTGCAGGGTTAACCACTAAGCCAAAGATTTATGAGACTTGATAAATATTGTCTTTAACAACTGTTTACTGTTCTGTTAAACTTTTTTTCAGAATGAAAGTCTTCACTTTGAAATGAAAGAAAGAGATGAATTCTGTACAAAAAAAAAAAGGATGCAAAAGTAGCCTATGCAATCTATAATGAGGGCAATTTTGATTTGCATTAATACTGATTATTATTTTTTTAATATAAAAAATATATAATATATAAAAAAAACTGCCACTATAATAATAATAATAATAATAATAATAAAGGCCCTATTCACCTTTAGTGTCCTGCCAATAAAGTAAAAAAAATACATATTATTTAAAATATATATATTTTATTTAAAAAGAGCACTGACGCTGTACCTTATGGAGGGGTCCAGAACCTGCTGCAGCACATCCATCTGCCTTTAACTCCACAACAGTTCTTATGGAAATGCTGATCACGGGAACAAACACACGGGTCATGTGAGAGCCCGGAGAAACACCGGAGACAGGCGTTGGGGATGTTCTCCAATCCGCTTCCTTTCCGTACTTAGTGCACTACGTAGTGCGCACAAACCGTTATTTTGACCCATATCTTCGCGTCCTAATGCAGGAAGTGAAGCACTGTTTGGATTCAGCCCGAAGGGTTCTTCGTGCGCATGCGCAGTGTGTAATCTAGGCTGTGCATTTTCTTAACTGTTCTTGAACTTACTATAGATAATATACTCTATGCATACTATAGAAAAAAATAACATACTATAGAAAATATGTCTTTCATAATTCTCCATATTTAGTTTATATGACTAATACATATGTATTTTATAAATAGAGCTTCAATAGAAGAATGTATTGAAATCAGTCTCCTGGCTAAATCAGGAAGCTGTCTAAAGTGTTTATTTCCCCCTTATGCCAGGAGACTTTTTTGAGACAATGTACTGTAGTTTGTTTTCTTTTTAATACATCATTTAAGATATTTATCCAGCTTTTATTTAAGTTTTATTTTCTCTGTACATTTGTCAGAACTCATTGAAAGAGATATCTTTTCATACATTGATACAGTATTTTCACTGCTAAAATAACAGCACTGAAGTGGTATAAGTGAATTTTAACACACTGGAGTTGTTTTATGACTTAACTTAATTTTTATCCAATCTACTTTTTTGATTTCTCATCTGTGATTCAGTCTATGATTACTGAGCAGGAAGTGTATTTGGCTGATGATGAATGAAGTACAATCTTTTAACTATTTCTACAAACTCTTTTCCCGCATACAGAGTCAGATTGATTATGGTGTGGTCATGTGTGAAAAAGATTCTTCAAGCTACCACAATCACTCTTTCACAGTCCTGGAATATGCCCTTTATGGTGGGTGCATCACTTCATGCACTTCCCTTCTTACTCTGACACCCCATCACCCTGGAATAGGGTCAATCTGGATTTGTCAATCAGACCATATGACAAATGACTATATGATGGAACTATACTCAGTAGGGAACCCATCCTCATTTGGGTGATATCTATTGACATCTCAAGGAATATTTCCCTTACTGCTGTGGCCCTTGGCTTGCTTATCAGGGACAAACTGATAATCATTATTTATACATATTTGCTCAAACTCATTTCCATTTCATAAGATTATATTAAGCGCCTTTGCGAAAATAATCATTGTTAAAAGTGCTATATGAATAAATAGAAAATTCTCCATAGCCCTAATATTGTAAATAGACAAAATATTACTGTGCAGATTTAAATAATGTTCATAAAAATAAATCTGTAATGCAAAATTGTTATTATATCTACAGTTACCAACCTACAACAACCTTAGTTGTCATTTGCCTGTTAAAAACAGTGTTTTACTTAGTTCCCAAATTGTCTTAGGATCCAACGTTTCACAGATAGAAACTGTTCCCATGTAACGATTTCCCAAAGGGGAACCAAATATTACTTTAAGGAAACAGTGTTTTTTTTTTTCTTTCTTTTTTTTTTGGGGGGG
>JAQMYJ010000019.1:3880198-3895571 GCA_030014305.1 Clarias laeviceps | reverse complement strand
CACAAACAGGAAGTTAATATCACCAACCATTCCCATTTTATTAAGGTGTATCCATATAAATGGCCCACCCTGTATTAAAAAAAAGTCTTTAGTTAGTTAGTTTGTACAAACTGAACAGGTTGAGGAGGTAACTTTTTAACATAGGTTGCTAACCCTGAATACGGGTTTAAGTGTTTAAGGAACATTTTAGAAATAGACAAAGTCAAACCCCATCAGAAAACCCTTGAGGAATCCAGATCTCTAACTGTATAGATGACTCAGGTCAGTTAGCCAAGAACGGCCAGACTGTTACAAATTAACCTCAGGCTGCAGATATTTTAGTTTAGGGTGATACAGGGAGCTAATTGTGAGCATCAGATACTAAAATCTAATATCTTCTTTAGCTCTCTTTGTTTTCCTGGCCATGGCGATCTACTCCGGGGTTACCGTGAACTTCCTGGGAAAGCGCTTTGGTGACTGGCGCTTTTCCTGGTCCTACATACTCGGCTGGGTTGCTATGCTAATGACCTTCTTCGCAGGTGGAAAAATACGTTAACATTAATTACAAATGCCATGTTTTGTGATAACCGTCAATGTTTCAATTGTTTTCTTTTGTGCTCGCATTGCAGGTATCTTTTACATGTGTGCCTACAGGATGCACGAGTGCAGGCGAGTCGCTGGATCACGCTAGACGGATAAAAAGGACTTTAAAAAAGAAAAAGAAAAAAAAAGAATTCGTACTGAAATAGAATATGTTGTCAGTACACTGCTAGATGTAAATGAAAGATATTATAGTATCTTATAGCATAATATATTAATGGTATAGAGGGGACAAGAATAAACAATTAGGGAAACTCTTTCCAGTAAAATCTAATTAGTAAAGTAAATGAGAGCAAATTGTAGAAAAGCATTTCAGATGTTCTGAAATGAATGAGTTTGCCTGTTTTACTCTGACAAATGAGTCTGCACTTTCCTTTCAGCAACAACAACATTGAAAAAGTGAACGATATAGAGATAAGATGTTATATTGCATTCATTATGGGCAGATTTTTGAGCAGAATAAATGATCAGTCTATTCAGTTTTTTACTGACTGTTGTATATTTGTATTTGCATTGTTTTTACTGACAATTTATTTCATTTGCATAGTAAATTTAATATGAATTTAATATCAATAATTATGTAAAATTTCACATCAAAAACACGTGGGCTGCTTCCTTGATCAAAACCAGCAATAATTAAAAAAATGAGAAACAACTGATTTATTATGACAAAACCACAATCAATACATGAAATATGGAACTGAAAAAAGTTGGAGGTTTTTGGAACTTAAAAGTAATCTTTTAACAGTTGAAATCCTGGTTCAAGTCAAATCCCAGCATTTCACTAGTGCTTGCATAACAAAGTAGAATGTTTTCTTAGTATGCTGGAGACATGATCGGACTGCCTGCTTCATATTTGAAATGCTGGCCTCTCAGGAACTCCTTTATTGGCCCAAAATTGACTGTACAAGGGATGTAGAAATAACTCCCAGCAAAGTTTCTTTATTAAACAAGGGGTGTTGATGAATGATTGTGTGTACAGGTCCCACAGACAGATGCATTTCTTTCTCAAGTTATATGTCGATTTTTTTAAGGATCAGCTGTTCCACTGGCTGAATGGTCTACGCATTTAATCAACAGAAATTCATCATAAGTCCCAGTTTAATTGAACACCCCTCATAGTGGTTACTCTATTTGGCTATACGTGTGTATGTATAATGTTGCGTAATGGAAAGTGAAATAATTTTCTGGTCTTGGAGAAGACTTCACTTAAAAACACATACAACTTGAAATCTGAATATTCTGATCATTGCTTCATCATAAAAATAATCAAGTAGACGATCAAGATACCCAGCGCCTTTCCGGTGGCCCTCTGCTTCTTCTCCTGTGTAATGCAGGGCTTATGGTAAAGGATCCAGATGCAGTCAAGGTAACAGAACATGGATATAGCTAAATGAATAAAAAACAGAACTATAAATAACTCCAGGCGCACTGGAAGTGCAACACTTTGCTTGTTATTGCTGAATTTCTCATAGCAGGTGTGGTTGCATGTAGTGTTCTCTAAGCCAATGATGACTTAGAGAATCTTGCAAAATTTCCTGTAGGTCACTGGGAAAGCCACCGCCAAGTAGCAGTCAATGCTAATAGCCATCAGCCACAGAGAGCTGACCTAGATGGTGCTGAAAAAAACATATGACATGATAGCACACACGTCCTAGGAGAGGTATTACTGCATTACTTCATACATCTTCAGTGGTAGGATAAACAGGAAGAGGAGATCAGAGAGAGTTAGGTTCAGCAGGAGGACGTCTATGGGTGTGGGCTTTTTGATAAGCTTCATAATGAAAGCATACATGGCCAGGATATTAGCTGGTAGACCGATTAAGAAGGTTATAATGTAGGCAGCGGGAAGCACACTGGTGGCCGTTATGATGCAAGTGTTTCACTTGAAAATATATTATACATAATAAATTGAATGACTGATGTGAGCAAAACACATTTCGCATAGACACTGGTTGAATTATACTGTAAGAGGGGAAAATATGTTTCTGAAAAATGGGGGAAAATGGTGGTTGAACTATTTGCTCAATCAAATGGCTTACGCTCAATAAGTTGCTGGCCAGATGACCATCGTGTGACCTTGTGGACAAACTTGGGTTTTCTGTCCAAGGTAATATCACCCAAATTTTTAAATCAGTCATTTGGCTATGGAGCATTCCATGACGGCAGTATAAACACTCCCCGTGGGACTTTCCCATCAGCCCCCGTGTACAAAGTTGATGCTCTCTCTCAGACTGTACACATCAGCATGCCAGCTACACTGTGGATATTGACCTATAAATGTATCCATATGTTAGTGACTAGCGCTTTTCCTGGTCTTACATATGTCACTGAGTCGCTATGCTAATGACCTTCTTTGCAGGTGGGGAAATATGTAAATACTAATTAAACAGGTCATATTTTGTAACAACCATGAATGTATTTATTGTTTTCTTTTGTGATTGCATTACAGGTATCTTTTACATGTGTGTGTAAGTTCAGACTAGTTGCTGGATGAAGAAAGAAGGATAAAAAGGAATTTAAACAAAAAGACAAGAAGAATCCATACTGAAATACTGTACAATGTACTGTAATATTTTATTAGGACACTGCTAAATGTAAATGATATTTCTAAATATTAGTACATAGCTAAATGTAAATGAAAGATATTCATTTATTTTCTTTATTGTACAATAAATTAATGGTATAGGAAGGTCAAGAATAAGCAATTAGGAAACCCCATCCAGGAAAATCTAATTATTTACCAACATCAGTCACAAGAGTAAATGAGATTAAATAGTGGAAAAGCATTAAAATGTCCTGAAATTAATGGCAGTCTCACTCTGACAATGATTCTGCATTTTCCTTTCAGCAACAGCAACATTGTCAATATTATGAGAAATGTAAGTATAACAGAAATTTAAATGGCAAAGAGAAAGATGTGAATAATATATAAATGTGCATTTAAAATGAGCAGTTTTTGAGCAGAATTAAATTATTCTGCTGAATTAAATTACATTATAGTAACATTTTTAATTACAATAAATTAATCAAATATTTTTATTGCCTTTTTAAAAATTTTATTTAAAAGCTAATGTGTGGTTTTTAATAATGCATATTAAATTTTACATGCTGGGAATTATGTAATGTTTGCCTGAACATTCCAAGGGTCAGTCATCAAAAAAAAAAAATGTCTTAGGTTGATATAAGATAAGATATAGGCTAAGATATTTGCACAATCATTAGTCCCAGTTTCAGTCAAATCAGTATGCTGTAGGGATGATCACACTGCATGCTGAAACTTTGGCCTCCTGCAGTAGGAACTCCTTTAATGTCCCATACATGTAGAAATGGCTTGAAGTGAGGTAAGGACTCTACAGGGCTTGTAACAATAACTCCCAGATGAGTTCCTGTAATGTGCAAGTGGTGTTGGTGAATGACTATGTGTACAGTTCCCACAGACAGATGCATCTGCTCAGCAAGTTACCGGTCAATTTTCAAGGATCAGGCATTCAACTTGCTGAATGTTCATGGGACTGACTGCAGTGGGCTCAGAGACAGCTCAGCCGTGATCGTTATTCACGGATGTACTGCCTTCTTTAATATATTTGCACCATTCAATTGCATTACTGCATCTTGCAGTCGCATCATGCTAAAAGTCTTTTGTAAAATGTCAATCGGTTTTAGGCTTCTACTCATCAGAAATTTCATCACAAGTTGCAGTTTGACTTGAATACCACTCATAAAAAGTAGTTACTGTAAATGGCTATATCTGTGTATGTGTAATGCAGCGGATTGTAAGTAAAATCGTTTTCTGGTCATAAAGAAAATAACTTCCCCGTGTCTGAAATCTTACACAGCTTTACATCTGAATATTACTCTGATCATTGCTTCATCATAACAATGAGAACTAGTACATTAATTATAAACCTGTGATTCAGCTAGGCAACACTGTGTGATCAGATTTGAGAATTCTGTGCTATAATGGCAAATAAGAAACATTGTTTTAAAAAACTTGGTTACAATTTATGAAAGTTGGTTTGGTTCATAGTTGGGGAACTAATTGTAAGTTAAGTCAAAAGCAAATTTTAATACCAGAATAATGAAATCATGCAAATAAATATTTTGAATGTTAGGATGTTTACAATCTTGTAATATCTTTTTATTTTCTGTTGCTACTATTGTCATGGTGAGGGGTGTCAAAGCCTAGTTTGCACTTAATTGAGAAAACTTTGCTGAAAGCCAATTTGGCAGTGTTGCGAAACATGGTAGATGAGAAATAGAAGATGATGGGGTCCAGGCAGGCATTGAAGGTGCTTAAGATCAGTGTGTAGTACCTCAACTCTGGGTGTTCTAAGTCAATAAAGCCCAGCAGATGAGAACAGTTGAAGGGCAAAAAGCAAATCAAGTTGACAATTAAGGTACCCAGCACCATTCCAATGGTAAAGAATCCAGATTACTTTAAGGTAACAAAACACACATATAGCTAAAGGTACCAAAAACAAAACTTCCAGGCGCACTGGAAGTGTAATTGTGTTCAGGTGATTGCTGAAGTCTTCGAAGCAGATGCCATTGTGTGCAGTGCTATTGTATTTTTTCCTACAGACCTCGAAAATCATAATTATCCAGTGTGCTCCACTGAACAGCCAGATGAAAATACTGCCAATAATGGCATAGAGAATCTTGCGAAATTTCCTGTAGGTCACTGGGAAAGCCACTCCCAAGTAACGGTCAATGCTAATAGCCATCAGCAGCAGAGAGCTGACGTAAATGGTGGTGAAAAAGACATAGGACGTAATAGCACACACGTAATGGGAAAGGTACCACTTCATGCCCAATGCCGCCTCATACATCTTCAGTGGTAGGAAAAACAAGAAGAGCAGATCAGAGAGAGTCAGGTTCAGCAGGAGGACGGCTATTGGTGTGGGCTTTTTGATAAGCTTCATGGTGAAAGCATACATTGCAAGAATATTAGCTGGTAGGCCAATTAAGAAGGTTATAATGTAGGCAGCGAGAAGCACCCGGGGGTCTATCATCTGGACACTGGTGGAACAAAAATGGAAATTATTATGCAGCACATTGATTGCAGTTTTTGTTTACATTATATGGTACATGCACACATAAACAGTTAACAGTCATGTAACTGACGAATTAGTTTTTCTGCATTAAGTCACTGGTGATGGTTAAGATGCAAGTGTTTCACCTGAAAATACATTATATGTAATAAATCAAATTACTGATGTAGGAAGGAACCACAGGCCAAACTGGTTGAGGGGGATCATATGTTCTGCAAAATGAGTCATTGGGGTAGAATAATACACAGTTGCCCCTGAATATTTGGAAGTGCTGCCAATCAGAGTGGCATAGTTAGCACCAATTTGTCAGCCCCATTCGAAGTGATTTGGACAGACTATGCAGTTCAGGAAATACTGTACTCCTCAACACAAAACCTCTTTTCCCACAAGCCTTGTTCCTCTTTAGTTGGATCCTGTCCTACAAATGATATGTACTTCTTTGATGTGGTGCTGGATTCAATGTACAGTATTGGGATTGGATCTCAAATAATTTTCAAATGACCTTTTTTTTTTAAAACGGTATGCATTGCAGCTCACTAAGCTAAAACTTGTCTAGACATAACATTTTAAGCAAAATCATATGTCAAATATTTAAATTTTAATTACGTTCATTTGTGATATGCCAGAGACTACATCTTAAAGTGAGCGCAATTTTATTCTGCACTCTCGCTATGACTGACAGACAGCCGTATGTTAAATGTCTGTTTGGATTCAGATTTATTGTAAGTATCTGACTCCAAGACTATTTATCTGTCCCAGAAAGAATGGTTTTAAAACATACTCTTTGTTTTTATATCTATGACTGTTATGTTTTTTTAAACATCTATATCTGGCTCATAAACCAGCAGACAGACCAGACCAGAGCATCTCACACATCTACAGTATATGAACACTCCATGTGGGGCTTTCCGTCAGCCGCTGTGTACAAAGTTGACTCTCTCTCTCTCTCTCTCTCAGACTGTACACATCAGCATACCTGCTACACTCTGGATATCAATCTATAAATATGTCTATATGTTGTGCACCTTTAACGTTTTCCTGCTCTAAACTCCCTTGAGTGAGAGATGTTTAGAGGGTTCAACCATAGAGAGTCAACCTAAAGTGCAGGTACAAATCCATGAAAGCACAATGTTGAGCACTTTCTGCTTTTTTTTTTTAAAGGTTTTGACATTTGATATTTTAACTTCCTGGGAAAGCCCTTTTGTGTCTGGCACGTTTCCTGGTCCTATATACTTACCTGGGTTGCTATGCTAATTACCTTCATTGTAGGTATAGGAAAATATGTAAATATTAATTACACAGGCCATGTTTCACGAATACCATCAATGTCCCTATTGTTGTTTTTGTTGTGTATGTTTGCATTGCAGGTTTCTTTTACATGTGTGCTTTCAGGTTGCATGAGTACAGGCAAGGCACTGGATCATGCTAGAAGGATAAAGAGGAATTGAAAAAAAAAAAGCAAACAAGAAGAATACTTACTGAAATGGACTATATTGTACTATCTTGTTAGTACATTGATAAATTTACATGATGTTGTTAAATGTTGGTACATTGCGATATGTTAAGTAAAGATATTATAGTATTTTATAGTATAATGTACAGTATTAATGGTATATGAAGAAAAAGAATAAGCCATTAGGAAACCTCTTTCCAGGAAAATGTAATTATTTACCAACAACACATTTAATAACAAGAGTAAATAATAATAAATATTGGAAAAGTATTTAAAAGGCCCTGAAATTAATGGCAGTCCCTGTTCCACAAATATTGTTTTTTACTGGCTTTTTTTAAGTTTAAAATTTGTATGATTTTTAATAATGCATAGTAAATTTCATTTGCTGGGAATTATGTGATATTAGTCTGAGTATCAGCGCCAAAAATTGGTGAAACCCAGCATAATCAGAAAAATGGATAACAACCCATTCATTAACACAACACAATCAATATTCCACATGTCATTAACAACACAATCAATATTCCACATGTCATTAACAACACAATCAATATTCCACATCCATTAACAACACAATCAATATTCCACATGTCATTAACATCACACTCAATATTCCACATGTCATTAACATCACACTTAATATTCCACATGTCATTAATGACACAATCAATATTCCACATGTCATTAATGACACAATCAATATTCCACATGTCATTAATGACACAATCAATATTCCACATGTCCATAACAACACAATCAATATATAAAATGTCAGTAATGACACAATCAATATTCCAAATGTCAGCAAGTAATAGAAATGTCTTTGGTTGCTAAAAGGAGGATTATTTTTTTTCCACAATAAAAAATTATGTTTTGAGCCAAACTGGGACTTTTTATTATACAAAATAGTAGAACAGTTATGAGAGTAAAAAAGTAAAAAAGTACACTAATGAACTAATCCCAGTGTTTCACTAGTTCTTGGTAGAAAGTTCAAGGTAGAAAGTTCTCAGAATGCCAGATGGTTTCATGTCTGAAACATTGGCCTACCAGGTACTCCTTTAATAGCCTATGTAGAAATTGCTTGGAGCGAGGTCAGGAAATGATTGTGTGTTCAGTTCCCATAGACAGATGTGTCTTTTTCACAACTTGGTGACAAATTATCTGTTGATTTTCAAGGATCAGTCATTGCACTCACTGAACAGGGTTCTTTAAAATGTTCGCACCATCCAAATGTACTGTGACTTAGAATCTCATAATCGTACTGTGCTTGAAGTCTTATATAGCTAGAAATATAAATAGCTATATTTGTGTATTGTAATGCAGCTCATCGCAAAGTGAAATTGTTTTCTGGTCTCATAAATGAAAAGACATTTCTTGAAAACTTTCCTGTGTCAGAAAATGTATATGACATGTATCTGACATCTGAAGATTACATTATTTTAAGAAAATTGGTTACAATTCATAAAATGTTTGTCTTACAATTGTAAGAGTAACTGTAAGACAAATGGTTTACGACTAGAATAATACAGCTCTTTATTATATATGAATATGTACAGTATATATATAAGAAATCAAGCAAAAAGAAAGAAAAAAAAACAGTTTTGATTATTAGGATGTGACTCACCTCATGAACTTAGCTAAAACATTCAGAACTTAGCCAAAACTTAAAACAAATTAAGGAGTAAAATCATTGTACAATTATGTAATATATTTTTATTTTCTGTTGCTGCTATTGTCATGGTCATGGTTTATGACAGAATCTCGCTCAATGCTCAAATTACGAGGGGTGTGAGGGGTGTTCAAGCCTAGTGTGCACTTAACTGAGAAAACTTTCCAGAGATAAAATTTGGCAGTATTGCGAAACTCTGTAGATGAGAAATAGAAGATGATGGGGTCAAGGCAGGCATTCAAGGTGCTTAGGAGCAGCGTGTAGTACCTCCACTCTGGGCTCTGATTTTCGACAAAGCCCACCAGATGAGAGGTGTTGTAGGGCAAAAAGCAAATCAAGTAGACGATCAAGGTACCCAGCGCCATTCCAATGGCCCTCTGCTTCTTTTCCTTTGTAATGCGAGGCTGATGGTAAAGGATCCAGATGCAGTTAAAATAACAGAACACACATATAGCTAAAGGTACCAAAAATAGAACTACAAACAACTCCAAGCGCACTGGAAGTACTATCTTTTTCTGTTCAGCACTGAACTTCTCATAGCAGGTGTGTTTGTTTGTAGTGCTGTTGACATCTTTAGTATAGATGACAAAAAACACAATTGTGCAGTGTGCACCACAGAACAGCCAGATAAAAATACTGACAGTGATGGCATAAAGAATCTTGCGAAATTTCCTGTAGGTCACTGGGAAAGCCACTCCCAAGTAGCGGTCAATACTAATAGCCATCAGCAACAGAGAACTAACATAGATGGTGCTGAAAAAGACAAATGACATGATAGCACACACGTCCTGTGAAAGGTACCAGTTCAAGTCCGATGCCGCCTCATACATCTTCAGTGGTAGGAAAACCAAGAAGAGAAGATCAGAGAGAGTCAGGTTCAGCAGCAGGACGTCTGTGGGTGTGGGATTTTTGATAAGCTTCATGATGAAAGCGTACATTGCCAGGATATTAGCTGGTAGGCCGATTAAGAAGGTTATAATGTAGGCAGCGAGAAGCACCCGGGAGGCTTTCTTCTGGGAGTCTGTCATTATGGTGACTGCAGGACACTGGTGGAACACAAATGGAAATTATTATGCAGCACATTGATTGCAGTTTTTGTTTACATTAAATGGTACATGCACACATAAAGAGTATGTAACTGACAAATTTGTTTTTCTGCATTAAGTCACTGGTGATGGTTAAGATGCAAGTGTTTCACCTGAAAATACATTATATGTAATAAATCAAATTACTGATGTAGGAAGGAACCACAGGCCAAACTGGTTGAGGGGGATCATATGTTCTGCAAAATGAGTCATTGGGGTAGAATAATACACAGTTGCCCCTGAATATTTGGAAGTGCTGCCAATCAGAGTGGCATAGTTAGCACCAATTCGTCAGCCCCATTCAAAGTGACCGACTACTGTATGTGTTTAGAGAGAGATGTCTCTCTCTCTCTGTCTCCCTCTCTCTCTCAGACTGTACACACTCATAAACCAAATCAAATTCCCCCATAAGAAATATTGGAAACTCAAATTATTCATTCCACAGCCCAAAAAATTAAATGCATGAAAAACAATTAACACAAAATATTAAGTAAAAATAAATCAGATTAACCTGCACTTTACCTTTAAAAAAAAGTAAAAATAAATCCCGACAGATAAGTGGGGTTATTCACGCAGGCGCGTTTGTTCACGCAGGCGCTGTGTATATGTGTGTGTGTGTGTGTGTGTGTGTGTGTGTGTGTATAAATCTAAAGTAAGCTCCCCTCTCATCTTACACAGTTACCCTTCCTCCACTCTTTTCACAATGGAAGCACTGTTTAATCGGAAAAATAAACAAGAAATCTCTCTGACACTCGATTGAGCGACACACTAACGGAATCACTGCTGTAAAGTAAAAATAAAACAAATTAACATGGACTTAACGTTTGAAAAGAATCGCGACAGAGCAGTGTTTCTGTGTAGAGCAGAGAGAAGGAGTGTGTGTGTCTGTGAAGGTGAAAGTAGGAGGGGTCTGTGTGTGTGTGTGTGTGTGTGTGGCACGCTGTCCAATGACGCACGCGCACACAGACACAAAGAGCAGACTGAGCCTTGAGCAGAGAGAGAAAATGGATTTTTAACCTCTCTAATGAGACTTGCTTTTGCTTTATTCATCACGCGCACTGTACACACACGCATACAGACACAAATTAAATATGTTTCACGCGCACACATGTGGTCACAGTGTTATAGTAAACAGTTCACATGTGCACGGATGTTGATTATAGCAGTGAGAGAAGAGCACTAAGACCAATCAGGGGAGACGATTAGCACAAGAGAGAGAAAAACCATTGGCTCAGTTGTGATCACATGACGCTCTGCGTCAAAACAAGAAGCGCATGCGTGATACATGATACTCGGTACTCGTAAACCAAGACTTGTTTGTTTCCAAGTCAAAATTTATAAAAAATCTTTGCTCGTCTTGTGGAACACTCACAAACCGCGTTACTCGCAATCCAAGGTTCCACTGTACAGTACATCAGTCATGTAACTGACTCATTGTTTTTTTTCTTCATTAAGTCAATGGTGGACTAAAACCGTTATGATGATGTTGTGGTGTTGTGGAAATATTATACGTATGATATATTATACGTAATAAATCATATTACATATCACATATATTACTAATGAGCAAAACACATTTAGTGTAAAAAACCACAGGCCTAACTGGTTGGAGGACGTTACTTTTTAAAGTAACAAATTTTTTATAAAATTAGTCAAAAACTAACATTTCAAAATTACAATCATTAAAAAGTAATCTGTTACATTAAAGCATTACCTTCTGATAAAAGTAACTAGGTCGAGTACTTTTCCACTGCAGAAAATGAAAACTCCTTTGTGGTTCCTCATGCATGTTGTTTTAGTCTAAACCTTTATAATTACAGTAAAACCTCGGATTGCGAGTAACGCGGTTTGCGAACGTTCCGCAAAACAAGTAAATTTTTTTAAATAAATTTTGACGTGTAATGTTTATTATAACACACGTGTGTGCGCGCGTGTAAAGCAAAAGCTAGTCTCATTGGAGAGGTTAGAGATCCATTTTCTCTCTCTCTCTGTGTCAGCCTGCACTTTGTGTGTGAGCGCGTCATTGGACAGCATGTTCGTTCCCCCCTCCTCTCACCTTCACACACCCGCCTTACTCTCGCCTACACACAAACACACACACACACATACACACACTCTGTGTCATTAGCAGTGCTCCTTGTTAATTTTTCTGATAAAATAGTGTTTCCGTTTGTGTGTACGTGTGTGTGTGTGTGAAACTCAAATAAGAGAGGAGGAAGGGTTACTGTGTAAGATGAGAAGAGGTTGAGGGGAGGGTCAAATTCCTCCACTTACTTTAGCTTCACACACAAACACACAGTTACACAGCACCTGCGCGCACACACACACACACACACACACAAACATAGACAGCGCATATGCGCACAAACACTAATGGAAACGCTTATCTATCGTAATTTATTTTTACTTTTTTCAAAGGTAAAGTGCTGGTTAATTTGTTTTATTTTTACTTTATATTTTGTATTAATTATTTTAATGTATTTATTTTTTGGGGCTGTGGAATGAAAAATTTGAGTTCCTATTATTTCTTAAGGGGAAATTCGGTTTGATTTACAAGTGTTTTGAAATACGAGCCCGTTTCCAGAACGAATTATGCCACCATCATCACTCAGCAAAGTTTTGGCCCATAATCTGTTAACTGCTAACTGAGAATGAATAGTGGCCCTCCAATCAACTACTTTGCTACAGAGGAATGATACTGTATAAACCAGATACACTACATGGTTCAGTATATTGAGACTGTGTCTGTTCCCTGAGCTAAACACAAATTAAGACAGTCTCAGAAAGTCTGTTTTAATAATTTAATTAACATACAGACCACAAACTCAGATCACACTGAATGCGCAGCCGGCACAAATCGTACAAAAACACAGATACAAATTTAATGCATCTTAAGTTCTCTATAGTAACATAAAAAGTGTAGCTACAAATATGAAGTCAGGTCAGTCAATCCCACTAATTGTCATTTACAGACCTCCAGGGCCGTTCTCTGAATTTCTTTGTGAATTTGCAGATTTCCTCTTAAACCTAGTCATTTCTGTAGACAAAGCGTTAATTGCAAAGTGCAAAGTGAGATTTTAATATTCATTTTGAGAATCCAGAAGACCCTCTGAGAATAGCATTTACGTCCATACTGGACTTGCTAGAAGTAAATCAGTGTGTAGTAGGACCCACTCATAAAGCAGGTCACACTTTAGATTTAATGATATTCTTCAGATTAAGTATAAAAAAATATTCACAATTTCACTGTCTGAAGTTATATCAGATCACTATCTTGTCGCAATGAAAGTGTGTCATAGTAATAATGTATGCACAGCGCCGCGCTACCGTATTAAACGTACATTCACATCAACTACCCCACAGAGCTTTATCAGTAATCTCCCAGAGTTATCAACTTTGAGTGGATCGCCGTCTGACCCCACAGAACTCGATCAGGCGACTGAATATTTCGAGTCGACGTTCCGTTATACTTTAGATAACGTAGCTCCAGTTAAAAGAAAATTTAGATTAGAGATAAGAAACTCGCTCTCTGGTATAACAATAACACGCACACTTTAAAACAGACCGCTCTGAAATTTGTTTTATTGTTAGTATTTCAAATAGCATGGAAGGAGAGCATCCTGAACTATAGAAAAGCTCTTAGTGTAGCTAGATCAACGTATCTCTCCACTCTTATAGAAAATAACAAAAATAATCCTAGATTTTTATTTAATACCTTAGCCAAATATAAGAAAAGAAGACCACTGCAGAAATCTCCACAACAACATCGTGCAATAGTGAGGACTTCATTAACTTTTTTATAATAAAATTGTAAATATTAGGCATAAAATTGAGGCTTTGAAACCCTGACAGTGTAATTGATGCAGATGTTAAACTAACCATGTCAGATCGGAACCTAGAATACTTTACTCCACTTGAAGAGAATGAACTAATTTCAGTCAACTCTTCTGCAAATTCATCAACCTGTATATTAGATCCTATACCCCCTAGTAAAAAAATATGCATTAGTTTAATACAAATATATTTAAATCCTCGATAGTACATTGCAAATATACTAACAAAAAGTTGTACCATCAGTTAATATATAAAAAGTATACTAACATTATGCTTTTACCAAATTTTGGAATTAAACTTTAAATATACTTCAAAATAATTGTATTATAGTACACTTTCCAAAAATATATTATTGGAAAATATACTTTAAGCGAAAGGTTGGTCTAATTTCCAAAGGATACTTATTTAAACTTTGTTTTTCAACGTATTTTTGGTATGTTAAAAAAAATATATGTTTGAAATAATCATTTGTTCGAAGTATACATTAGAATAAAATTTTTAATATACGGTAGTCTCAGTATATTCAGTTAAATTTAAATGTGCTTTATTCATATGTACTTATATTTAGTGCACTACTCTCTCGTGTGTGCGCTTTCAAACTCGTTTTTGTGCGCTGAAAATCGTTTTTGCCCATTCAAGATAATTTATGTTTGCACTCTCTCACTCTTGTGTGCGCTCACTGTCATAAAGCGACATAACTCTGCAGCTATTCCAGCCAACCAGAGACTGGAATTGGTGCAAAACCAGCCAATCAGAAACTGGAGACGGGCAGATTCAGACTGTTTGTTTCCTGATTGGCTCCCCAGTCCTCCGCTTCTAGTTTGAATTAACGGCTGGAAGCTGCATTATTGCGTGCGTTAGTTCATATTTTTATTATTTTATTTTCATCAGCATAAGGTAAATCTTTAATATTTACCTTATATTACCTTATTTATTGTCTAATGTGTTGTTGCTAAATCTTATGTACTTTGCTTGTGGTATAATGACTCCGTAGCTCTTTGCCTGTTTTCAGTCTCTGTGCAACAGCTAGAATCAACGTACCAGGTTTGAACTAATACTGTACCTGTTTATTCTAATACTAATGTCTGTCTGTGTTCAGACAACAGTTTAAATTTTAGTTTGTGCGTTTGTTAACACGTTCTGTTGAACACAAATAAACTATAGTAGTGCTTTTTTTGTAACCTTGTGCAAATCAAATCTGTTGAACTCATGAATAAAATCTCCCTCATAATTACTGATGTACTGCTTTTCAAAAACAAGTTATAGTGTAGAAAATACATTTAACATTTGTAAATTATTCTAAACACCTTTAGTGTACTGGTAATACATTTGCAATACTGTAGTATAGAGGGTTGTGTGTACTGTATGATACAATGAAGTATATTTGTATTAACCTCACAGTGTACTTTTTTAGTATTTGTAATTGACCAGAAGTATAACAGCATTCTACTGCTGCAATAAGAATGTACTCATAGTATATTAATCATGTATTTATAACACAGTAAAAATAGCTGTAATGTACTTATAATACATTAAATATATACTTAAATTTCATTAACTACTGTCAGGTATGTAGGTTAGTACACATACAGCCATATACTTTATGTGTACTAAGTATACTTTAAGTTGTTCCACTTTAGCACACAAAAGTATACTTAATACACTTAAAATTGTGCTTTTGTACAATTTAATTACAACT
>JAQMYJ010000019.1:3845233-3867587 GCA_030014305.1 Clarias laeviceps | reverse complement strand
CACAACCGGCAACACGAAAAGATATTCCCATAGCGTTTTCACGCAGCATCTCGTTCCCGCCTTTTCAGGGAACAGGGCTACAGCAAAGTAACCTGAGACGTTCAGTCAAAGTCCTTTATACTAACATAACAAACATAGCCACAAATAATAAGTCTGCTAAGTTGATTCCGCTAATTATTATTTACAGAACTTCTGAGCCGTACTCTGAATTTCTTTGCAAAATTCAAAGGTTGATTTCCTCTCAAACCTCGTCGTTTCTGCAGAACGATTTGAGAACAACATTTATGTCCATTCAGTAAGAGTAACTCAATGTGTAGCAGGTATAGAAAAAATCATAAAGCTGGTCACACTTTAGATTTAATAATAAAATATTATAATAATTATAAAAATTATACTAATAATTAAATATGGACAATATAGTGACATTTAAACAGTTTAAAGTTATCTCAGATCACTATCTTGTCTTGTTAAGATTTTGTTTTAGCAATAATTGAAGAACAGTGCCACGCTACCGCATTAAACATATATTAATTCGCAGTAATCTCCCACAGTTATCAGGTATGATTGGATATTACGATAATACCTAGCTCCCTGATCAAGAATAAATGCGCACACATACACTTTAAAATAGACAGCTCAAAAATTAAAACATAAATGGCATCAAACTATATTGTTAGCATTTTTAGATAGCATGGAAAGAGAACGTCTTGAACTATGAACAAAGCTCTTATCGTTACTAGATCTCTCCACTATTATGGAAAATAACAAAAAATAAATCATAGTTTCTTATTTAATACCATAGCAAAGTTAATCACAAAAAAGACAACAGAAACTTGTCTTTAATATCAATAATATACAGTAGTGAGGACTTACAGTAATGATTATTTTTCAAAAACAAAATTGTAGACATCTAAAAAAATAAAATAAAAAAACCCAGGCCTTGAAATTTACTAAACATTGACACAGGTGATAATCTAACCATATAAGATCAGCATGTAAAATATTTTACATTTAAATTTAGGCATTTGGCAGACGCTTCTATCCAGAGCGAATTACGAAAAGTGCTTTGAAGTTTTTGTCACTGGCTAGATATTTACACTGGGTTATTAAATTATTAACTAAGTGCCTCCAGTCAAACATAATTGGGAAGACTTTTTTTTTTTTCGAGAGGGGGGAGGTGGGTGGGGCAGGGTGATTTTACTCCCCTTCAAGAGATTATATTTTTACTACATGATGCAAAAAAAATGTGTTCATAATTTTTTCACCTCCAGGTTGGATAATTGTAATGCCTTACTGTCTGGATGTTCAGTAGTAAGGAATGCAGCAGCAAGAGTACTCATCAGAACCAGAAGATATGAGCATATCACCTCTATCTTATCCACAAGTGCATTGACCACTGGTAAAATACTACTATTTACCTATAATACACTAAATGGTCTCATGCCACAGTACCTGAGTGAAATGCTAGTGTCTTACAATCCACCACGCCTACTTCGATCAAACTGATTGCTTGTTAGTACAGCATATTATGAAAACTACAGCAGGGGGGCAAAGGTCTCAAAAAAACCCAAAGTTATGAAATAGCCTTCCAGTTATGTTCAGGGCTCAGTATTTAAGTCTAGGCTAAAAACCTATTCATTTATAAGGACTCTTGTGTTATCCTGAACTGGTATGTGTTTATGCTGTTTTCTCCACTCTAACTAATTATTCAGGTTTGTTGATGGTGGAGTGATTGGTTGCTTGTGAATGTGAGGCACTACACATGGTGCTCCTCAGCTGCCAGTGATCCAGATGCTGGTTCCCTGCTTTCTGGTTAAAGATCTTGTTGCATGGAGACCCTGTGTGTCTGCTTGGAATGCATGTGGTGACTGGTGGGCAGGTCCACTTTACCATGAAGACGGCTGATGCAGACCACTGTTCTTTGAGGACTTGTGATTGCAGTTGCTCAATAGTTCAGGACTGAAATTTCATAAAATTTTTGTACCTGAGCCTCCAGTAATGAAACTGGACTCTATATTATATAGTGGCGCAGTGGTAAAGTGCTCGCCCTATCATCCGGAGATCATGAGTTTGATTCCCGGGTGATGCTGTAACCTTTCGCAGCCGGAGGCCTAGAGAAAGCTGATTGGCCATACTGTCTCAGAGGAGAGGGCTGAGAGGTACTTAGTGCTCCCACATTAATCATGGCTCTACGGCTAATCAGGGGCGTCTGTAAGCTCACGCAAGCAGAAGTAGCGGATACCGCTGTCCTCGAGTGTGTTATGCCGCCCCCAACGGTGCATGAGCGAGCAGTTTGAAAAGATGCGGTCGGCTGGCATCACGTGGTTCGGAGGAAGTCTTTGGCCTTCCCAATTTAGTGGTAGTAGTAGCCTTAATGTGGGAGCCCCTTAGTGATGGGGAGGAATTGGACATGACTAAAGTAGGGAGAAAATTGGGAAAAACAAAACAAAACATATTACTCTGGTAATTTATAATATATTGAACCTCCAGCCACCTAACACACAGGATGACTGCAATACAATTCCTGCTGTCCCTAAGCAACCAAATGATGATGGGTTCCCTGTTGAGTCTGGTTCCTCTCAAGGTTTCTTCCTATTGCCATCTCAGGTTTTTTTTTCTAGCTACTGTTGCCATTGACTTGCTCATCAGGGACGATCATTTTGATTTATACATAATTTCTCACAAAAGATTTCTTTCCATTTAATATGTTCTCTCTCAGACTGTACACATCAGCATGCATACTACACTGTGAATATTGATCTATTGATCTAACACATTTAACGTTTTCCTTTTGTAAACTCTCTTGAGTAAGAGAAGTTTAGAGACTGATTTTGACAAGGTTTGACATTTGATATTTCTCTTTAGGTAATAATTATTACCTTGTGAAGAATTAGCTGTGGGGATTTGTGTTCATTCAGCCACTATTAATAATGTAATACCCAAGTGTAAACAGACTTTTGGCTTTATAAGGTAGTGTATGCACTGTTCTTAGATGTGAAAACCAGGATGTTTGAGACTTTGAATTTGGACAATATTGTAATAGAAATCATCACTTGCTTAAAGTGTTTTTGTTTAATCACTGCAACATGGGAATGCTGTGCCAGTCCCAAGCCAGGATAATAGTGAAGGGTTCTGTCAGGAAGGGCATTTAGCATAAAAACCTGTGCCATGTTATGTGATAGATAAGCAGCCGAAAGATCAACACCAAACACTGTTTAAAATCAACATACTATTGCTAAACCCTCTTTCGGTCATCTCTATTCAAGAATAGTCTCAAATTAATTTGTATAAGCTGAGCAGGTTGATGATACATACTCTAAACACATGTTTAAGGAATTTTCAGAAATAAAAAATCAAAGTTAAAACCCCATTAGAAAACCCTTGAAGAACCCAGATCTATAACTTTATAGATGGCCAGACTCTGTTACCTAAGAGCAGCCAAATTAACCTCAGATTGCAAATATTTTAGTTTATGGTTATACAGTGAGCTACCTGTAAGCAACAGCTACTAAATCCTGGACCCTAAATTCTTATACTTAACTTCTTTAGCCTTTTTTGTTTTCCTGGCCATGGCGATCTACACCAGGGTGATGGTGAACTTTCTGGGAAAGCACTTTAGTGACTGGCACTTTTCCTGGTCCTACATTCATACATGACTTGCTATGCTAATGACCTTCTTTGCAGGTGGAAAAATACGTAAATACTAATTACACAAGCCATGTCTCGTGAGAATCTACCTATTGTTTTATTTTTTGTGTTCACATTGCAGGTATCTTTTACATATGAGCCTACAGGATGCACGAATGCAGGTGAGGATCATGATAGAAGCATAAAAAGGAATAAAAAAACAAGGAGAATCCATACTGAAATGGAATATATTATAATATCTTCTTAGTACATTGCTAAATGTAAGTTATATCACTAAAAGTTAGTACATTGCTAATTGTTGATGATAATACTATAGTATCTCATAGTATAATATGTTAATGGTATAGGAAGGACAACAATAATCAATTAGCAAAACTCTTTCCAGAAAAAAAAAAAAAAACAATTATCTACCAACATCAGTCACAAGAGTAAATGATCCCAAATAGTGGAACAGCATTAAAATGTCTTGAAATGAATGGCAGTGCCTATTTCACTCTGACAAATTAATCTCAACTTTTCTTTGAGTGACAACAACATAAATATCAATGAGAAATGAAGTTAAAGTAAAAATGTAAATAGCAAAGTGAAAGATCTAGAGATACAATGTAATGTTGCATTCAAAATGGGCAGATTTTGAGCAGAGTAAATTACCAGAGTAATTTTAATATCTGCCTGAACATCATTGCCAAAACTACACTGCCTGCTTACTTTGGGAAATCCAGCAATTATTAGAAAAATGAGCAACAACCGATTAATTATAACAAGAAATCAAAACATGAAATTTCAAACTCTTTGTCTATAAGAAGTTTTCAGAATGTCAGTAATCAAAAGAAATGAATTAGGTTGGCGAAAGGGCGATTATTTAGCAAAATCAAAAGTCCCAGTTCATGCCAAAAGTCTCAGCTCCAGCCTTTTACTAGTGCTAGAATACCATCAAGGTATGTCTCAGTATGTCTGAGCCATGACTGGACTGCATGCTTCATTTCTGAAAGGTTGGCTTTCCAGCAACTCTTTTAATGGCCTATATGTGTTGACATGTCTTGAAGCAAGGTCATGACTGTCTGGGGGATGTGGCAATAACTCCCAGATAAGTTCCTGTACTGCGAAAGTGGTGTTGGTGAATGAGTGTATAGTTCCCACCGTATAGTTTCTCTTTCTTAAATTGGCGAACAAATTTTCCATGGATTATTAAGGATCAGGTGTTCCATTTTTTTGAAAGTTAATGGGAATGACTATGGGGTCTGCACCACCTCAGCCGGGATCATCATTCACAGACATACGGCCTACTTTGAAATGTATGACTGCATCTTATCATTTTACTGTAATTGAAGACTTCGGTGTCTGTCAATATGATTTATGCTTTCAATCAACAGAAATTCATCAGAAGTCCCGGTTTGACTTTAACACCCCTCATAAATATTAATTATCATATTTGGTTATATTTGATCTTGTGGTATACTGGCAAATAAGAAACATTCTTTCAAGAAACTTGGTAAAAATTAATGAAAGGTTTGGCTTACTAATACTAGAATAATACAGCTCTGTATTGTATATATTATATATATGAAATCATGCAACAAAAAAATAATAACTTTTTGAGGATGAATTTACCTAAAACATGTATTTAAGGCTTCAGGCAAAATCATTGTACAATCTTGTAATATCTCTTTATTTTCTGTTGCTACCATTGTCATGGTCATATTCCTTATCTGAGACAGAATCTCGCTCAATGCTCATATTGTGAGGGGTGTGAGGGTTGTTCCCGCCTAGCCGGCGCCTAATCGAAAAAACTTTCCAGAGAGACAATTTGGCGGTGTTGCGAAACACGCTAGATGAGAAGTAGAAGATTATGGGGTCAAGGCAGGCGTTGAAGGTGCTTAAGAGCAGCATGTAGTACCTCCACAGTGGGCTGTGTTCAGTGACAAAGCCTACCAGATGAGAGGTGTTGTAAGGCAAAAAGCAAATCAAGTAGACGACCAAGGTACCCAGCGCCATTCCAATAGCCCTGTGCCTCTTCTTCTTTGTAATGCGGGGCTTATGATAAAGGATCCAGATGCAGTTAAGATAACAGAACATGCATATAGCTAAAGGTACCAAAAACAGAACTACAAAAAACTCCAGGCGTACTGGAAGTACAATGCTTTTCTGGTTAGTGCTAAAGTTTTCGTAGCAGGTGTTGTTCCATGTGGTGCTGTTGTCATCTCTCATATAGATGACAAAAAACACAATTGTGCAGTGTGCGCCACTGAACAGCCAGATGAAAATACTGCCAGTGATGGCATAAAGAATCTTGCGAAATTTCCTGTAGGTCACTGGGAAAGCCACCGCCAAGTAGCGGTCAATGCTAATAGCCATCAGCAACAGAGAGCTGACATAGATGGTGCTGAAAAAGACAAATGACATGATAGCGCACACGTCCTGTGAAAGGTACCACTCCATGTCCGATGCCGCCTCATACATCTTCAGTGGTAGGAAAACCAAGAAGAGAAGATCAGAGAGAGTCAGATTCAGCAGGAGGACATCTGTGGATGTAGGCTTTTTGGTAAGCTTCATGATGAAAGCGTACATTGCCAGGATATTAGCTGGTAGGCCGATTAAGAAGGTTATAATGTAGGCAGCGAGAAGCACCCGGGGGTCTATCTTCTGGGGGCCTATCATTTTGGTGAGTGCAGGACACTGGTGGAACAAAAATAAGAAACATCATGCAGCACATGGATTGCAGGTTTTGTTTACATTATATGGTACATGCAAACATATACAGTATATCAGTCATGTAACTGACTAATTGCTTTTTTCTGCATAAAGTCACTGGTGGCCGTTATGATGCAAGCACAGGCCAAACTGTTAAAACATACTGTAAAAGGGAGAAATATGTTCTGCAAAAACAGTGATTGGGGTAGAATAATACACAGTTGGCTCTGAGTGCTGCCAATCAGATTAACATAGGTAGCACCAATTTTTCAGCCCCATTCCAAGTGATTTGGACTGACTACACAATCCAGGTAACACTCCTCAACACAAAACCCCTTAGTCCTCAGGCCTGGTAATGTTTTAATTAGACCAGGATTAGAACTGTCCTACAAATGATGTGTCCTTCATTAGTTGGATTCAATGTATTGGGATGGGATCCCAAATTATTTTTTAAATGACCTTTTTTTTTAAAGGTATGCATTGGCCATTGGACCTCACTACAGAATCACTGATGGCATTTATCTACGGAATCTTAAATATATTTCATATCATTTCTGGAAATATGTTGCACTTCAGTCCACCATGATTCCAATAACCTGGCACAATATCAATGCCAAACGTCCTACAGGCCTCTCCTTAATAGGCTAAGTATTCTGCTAAACTGACATCAGTGCCTTTTTGCTACTTATCACAGTTTGACAAAAAAGATGGGAGAACTATTTGTCAGGAAAATGGTAAGCCTGACAAAAAAGTTGCATGAGTTGGTGGCCAGACGATCAACACCTTGTGGACAAACTTTGGATTTCTTTGGAAGATAATGTCATTGAAATGTCTAAATCAGTCAATTGGCCATGGAGTATTCAATGCAGCCTGTAGAAAATTTAATCTCGTGCCCAATGTGCACCCAGTGGTACTACTGAGAATGTTCTGTAAAGCTTATGCAGATTATGCGGATACATTGCATCATCACATGATCTTTCTGGTATTCGTCACACCTGTACAACCTCCCACATTTTTGTGCTGAGTTGTGAACATTCTGTTCTTTCTATAAATTGTCTAGACAACTGTTTTTGAACAACATTTTGTTTCAAAATTTTTATTTTAATTAATTAAGTAATTATAGTTACTTATGTTAATTATCTATAGTTACTTAATAGTTACTACTCCATCCTCTGTCAAACTGTAGGACTATAATATGAAGTGAATGTAATTTTAGTATGCATGCTCACTATGACTCTTGACAGACAGCCATATGTTAAATGCATGTTTTGATTCAGATTTAATTTACGTATCTGACTCTAAGACATTTAATCCTAACTCCAGAGAATAACCTTCTGGCTTTTATGCTGTTATGAACATATTGGACTTTATTTCTGTTTAATATGTTCCAAAAAAAAAAAAATTTAAAACAGACTTGCTGTTTGTGTTTACATCTATGTATTAGATCTATCATCAGACCTTAGCATCTCACACATTTGTATAAAAGTTCTCTGGTGGACTTTCCCTTAGCCATTGTGTACAAAGCACTGACCTATAAATGTATCTATATTGTTGTGCACCTCCCAGATCGGTCGAGTCCGGGTAAAAAACGACCAGCTTAGGTAGGTACTGTTCATCAACAGGATACCTTTGGAAATTGGGCTACTGTTTACCAAATAACAAAGAGAAAAAGAAAGGGCAGACATGTCCAGAGAGAGAAAGAAATAAGCAAGGTTGAAAGCGTAGAGTTTAAAATAGGATCTTTGAGTGTTGGCACTATGACTGGTAAAGGGAGAGAGCTAGCTGATATGTTGGAGTAGAGAAAAGTAGATGTACCGTTTGTACAAAAGATGAATTGGAAGGGAAGCAAGGCTTAGAAGATTGCAGTGGGTTCAAACTGCTTACTATGGTGTAGATAATAAGAGAAATGAGGTACTGTAGGTCTAATTCAAGGAGAGAGCACAATGTCAAGCACTTTCTGCTAACTTAAGTCTTAAAAAAGGTCGTAAAAGCTCATACATTCACAACAAACACGTGGAACATGTTTCCTAAAGATACTGTTTTTATAAATTTTTTTAAGGTTTTGACATTTGATATTTATCCCATCAGGTAATAACTATCAGTCTATGGATGGAACTGTTTGTATAAAACTAGTTTTAAACAGATTACATTAGTTACATTAGGAAGTATTTATTTTGTCAGGTAGGTATTTCCTTTCATTCAAAACTGGTCAAAACTGCATCATTTTTCCATCCTATAGAATTCTACAGAAGAATTCGCTTTGGGGATTTGTGTTCATTCAGCCACAACAACATTAGTGAGGTCAAGCACTGATATTGGGTGAGATTGGGACATAGTTGTCATTTCAGTTCATTACAAAAAATGTTCAGTGGGGTTCTTTCATTGTGACCTTGGCGAACCATGTACATGGTGACATTGTTACGATGGAAGAGGTTTGGGACGCTTAGATCTAATGAAGGGACATTCTATACAATTGTGTGCTTCCATGTTTGTGGCAACACTTTAGGGAAGAACCACAGATCGGTGTGATACTCAGGTGTAAAGCAACTTTTGGCTGTATAGTGTAGTGTATGTACTGTTCTTAGATGTGAATTTTATACACACAATGTCTGAGACTTTTAACTTACACAATACCATAATTGAAATTATCTCTTGCTTAAAGGAAAGCGTTTTTGTTTAAATAAAGCAACATGAGGATGCTGTGCCAGTCCCAGGCCTGGATAACAGTGGAGGGTTTTATCAGGAAGGGCATTTGCCATAAAGCCTGTGCCATGTTGTGTGTGTTTATATTAGTTAGTTTATATAAGCTGAACATGTTGATGAGTTGCCAACTTTATGTGGGTTTATGGATTCAAACCCCTTGGAAAACCCTAGAGGAACCCAGATCTCTAAACTGTTTACATGACCTACCTACTGTAAGTGCTACCAAATTAACCTCAGACTACATTTGGGTTTATGGTAATACAGGAAGCTAATCGTGAGCATCAGCCACTAAAATCTAATATCTTCTTTACTTTGAAATTTCTGGGAAAGCGCTTTGGTTTTCCTGGTTCGACATACTCGACTGGGTTGCTATGCTAATGACCTTTTTTCAGGTGGAAAAATACGTAAATACTAATAATAACACAGGTTATGTTTTGTGAGAACCATCAATGTATCAATTGTTTGTTTGTTTTTTTATTTGCATTGCAGGTATCTTTTACATGTGTGCTTACAGGATGCGCAAGTGCAAGTGAGTTGCTGGATCAAAAGATAAAAGGATTAAAAAGACAAAAAGAAAAGAAAACAAGAATCCATACTGAAATGGAATATATTATAAAATGTCTTAGTAAATTGCTACAGTAAATGTAAATGATATTGCTAAATGTTAGTACATTGCTAATGCTGATGATAATATATTATTGCATCTTAAAGTATAATATATTAATGGTATAGGAAAGACAAGAATAATCAATTAGGAAACCTCTTTCCAAGAAAATCTAATTATTTTCCAACATCAGTCACAAGAGTAAATGACAAATTAATGGCTGTGCCTGTTTCATTCTGTCAAATGGTTCTGCATTTCCTTTCAGCAAGAACATCAGTCATGTCAACATCATGAGACATGAACGCATAGTAAAAATTTAAAGCAGAATAAATTATTCAATATTGAATTTTTTTATAAAAATCTGAAATATCAAAACATTTAACTAAATATTAATATATAAAGTCCTGGTTCAAGACAAACTGGGACTTTTGATTATGCAAAATAGTGTTGAAAATGGCTTGGAGCAAGGTCAGAAAATGGTTGTGTGTACAATTCCCACAGACAGACATGTCTCTTCAACAAGTTATTCATCAATTTCATTATCATATTGTGTTTGAAGTTTTCTATAAATGTCAATCAATTTTACACATTCATTCACCAAAGATTTCACAGTATTTACAGTTAATGGCTATATATATATATATATATATATATATATGTGTGTGTGTGTGTGTATGTGTAATGCAGCTCATTGCAAAGTGAAATTGTTTTCTGGACTTATAAATGAAAAAAAAAAAAATTCTTGAAATGTTTTAAATTTTCCTGTCTCAGAAAACCCAAAGACAAATGTTTTAGGACAAGAATAAAATAGCTCTGTATTATACATGAATATGTATATATAAAAAATTGTGTAAAAAGAAAAAAAAACAGTTTTAATTGTTAGGCTGTGCTACAGCTGATGAATTTACTTAAGGAGGAAAATAATTATACAATCTTGTAACATCTCTTTATTTTCTGTTGCTACTATTATCATTGCTCAGTGCTCAAATTGTGAAGAGTGTAAGGGATGTTAAAGAGTAGTTTGCGCTTAATCGAGAAAACTTTCCAGAGAGACAATTTAGCAGTGTTGCGAAACACGCTAGATGAGAAGTAGAAGATGATGGGGTCAAGGCAGGCGTTGAAGGTGCTTAACAGCAGCGTGTAGTACCTCCACTCTGGACTTTCTTTGGTGATGAAGCCCACCAGATGAGAGGTGTTAAAAGGCAAAAAGCAAATCAAGTAGACGATCAAGGTACCCAGCGCCATTCCAATGGCCCTCTGCGTCTTCTCCTTTGTAATGTGGGGCTTATGGCTAAGGATCCAGATGCAGTTAAGATAACAGAACACGGATATAGCTAAGGGCACCAAAAATAGAACTACAAAAATCTCCAGGCGCACTGGAAGTAAAACACCATACTGGTGTTTGCTGAAGTTCTCGTAGCAAATGTTGGTAACTGTAGTGTCGTTGTCATTTCTCATATAGATGACAAAAAACACAATTGTGCAGTGTGCACCACTGAACAGCCAGATGAAAATACTGCCAATGATGGCATAGAGAATCTTGCAAAATTTCCTGTAGGTTATTGGGAAAGCCACTCCCAAGTAGCGGTCAATGCTAATAGCCATTAGCAACAGAGAGCTGACGTAAATGGTGCTGAAAAAGACAAATGACATGATAGCACACAAGTCCTTGGAAAGGTACCACTTCAAGTTAAATGCTGCCTCATACATCTTCAGTGGTAGGAAAAACAAGAAGAGGAGATCAGAGAGAGTCAGGCTCAGCAGGAGGACGGCTGTTGGTGTGGGCTTTTTGATAAGCTTCATGATGAAAGCGTACATTGCCAGGATATTAGCTGGTAGGCCGATTAAGAAGGTTATAATGTAGGCAGCGAGAAGCACCCGGGGGTCTATCTTCTGGGTGTCTATCATTATGGTGACTGCAGGACACTGGTGGAACAAAAATAAGAAACATCATGCAGCACATAGATTGCAGTTTTCGTGTACATTATATGGTACATGCACACATGTACAGTATATCAGTCATGTAACTGACTAATTGCTTTTTTCTGCATAAAGTCACTGGTGGCCGTTATGACGCAAGTGTTTCACCTGAAAATACATTATATGTGATAAATTAAATTCCTGAAATGAGTAAAACATATTTTGCATAAGGAAGCACAGGCCGAACTTGTTAGAACATAAGAGGGGGAAAATATGTTCTGCAAAATCAGTGATTGGGGTAGAATAATACACAGCTGGCCCTGAATATTTGAAAGTGCTGCCAATCAGAGTTACATAGTTACTTTGTCAGGCCCATTTCAAGTGATTTGGACTAAAGTAATTACACAGCACAAGAAACATTCAACAGACAACCCCTTAGTCCACAGGCCTTGTAATGCTTTATTTAAATCCTGTCCTACAAATTATGTGTCCTTCATTAGCTGGATCCAATGTGTTGGGACAAATTAATATTAAAGGTATGCATTTATCTGTAGAATCTTAAGCATATTGCATATACTTTCTGGAAGAACCTGGCACTTCAGTCCACCATGATTCCAATAAGCCTGGCATAGTATCAGTGCTGGGCTTCCTTAAGGCACCACCTTATTAAGCTAGGTATGCTGCTGAACTGACATCAGTGCCTTTTCCCCCCAGACAAACAATTTTCCTAGAGAACTATTTGTCAGGCAAAAAGTTGGATGAGTTGCTGGCCAGATGACCATCAGCTGACCTTGTGGAAAAACTTCTGCCGAAGATAATATCACGCAAATTTGCACAGTAAATCAGTCATTTAGTCAATCAGCCTGCAGAGGATCACTTCCTGTGCCTAATGCGCATCCTACGGTACTACTGAGAATCGATAGTGGCGGTCCAATCAACTATTTTCCTATAGAGAAATGACACAGGCCTGTAGAGCTTGTGCAGATACGCCACATCGTCACATGATTTTTACCTTGCCAGTCATACTCACAGCTGTGCAGTCATCAAACTGCTACATTTTTGGGCTGAGTTGTGAACATTTCACTTTTTCTCAATCTTTAAATTGTTTAGAGAGTTGTTTTTAAACAAAATGATATGTCAAAGATTTAAATTTTTAATTAAATTCCTGCATAATATGCCAGAGATACTATCTTGTCCTCTGTTTAATCGTAGGGCTACAATATATATCTGACTACAAGACATTTAATTCTACAAGACTACAAGACATTAAAACTGCAGAGAATAACCCTTCATGCTTTTATTATTTACTCTGTTTATCTTATCTGGGAAAATATCTTGGGCTCTACTGTATTTCCATTAACTGTGTTTTAAAGCAGGCTTGCTATTTGTTCTTATACATCTTTGATTGGTATTGTTTTTTTATTTTTTATTTATTTTTTTTGACATCTATATCTGGCTCATTAACCAGCAGACAGATAAGACCATCGTGTCTCACTCATCTGCATAAACACTCGCTGCTGGACTTTCCCTCAGACACTCTCTTATACTATATGCATCAGCCTGCCTGCTACACTGTGGATCTAGATTTATAAATGTGTCTATATGTCATACACCTATAACCTTTCCCTGCTTTTAAAGAGTAACAGATGGTTACAGCATCCTACCTTAGAGGTTCAACCCAAAGAGCAGGTACAAATCCATGAGAGCACAATTTCGAGTCCTTGCTGCTAATTTAAGTCTTTAAAAAGATTCATACATTCACAACAGACACAAGGATACATTTTTTAAAGAGACTGTTTGTTATCTTTTATTTCATTAAGGTTTTACCTTAGGGAAAAAAAACCCTTAAAGTTACCTGAATTTGTTTTTCCTTAAGGTTTCAATATCTACTATTTATCTTTTCGGGTAATTACGGTCCACCTGTGGATGAAACTGTTTGTATAAAACAAGTTTTAAACAGATTACATTAGTCCCATTGAAACATATTCATCTTGTCCGGTAAGTATTTCCTTTCGTGTCAGGGTGGTCAAAAATCACTTTTTTTTGTACTGTATCTATAGAATTCTGCAGTTCACTACACAGCCCTGATAACCGTTTCTCACTTGCGCTCATCCAGCAATACGGCAGCAATGACAAAGCAACATCACTAATTATATCACTTGCACAAGCTCTATAGATACGACCATCTGTTACCGTGGTTTTTCCCTCTCCAAGAACTGTATCTTCCTCATGGGGTATTTTTTTTTAGAGCAGGGGAACACTACTTTGTCCACAAAGGATATTTGGGGCTGTACTTTTTAATTCCAACCAAACAGGGACCACACTTGATTCCACATGTTTCATCAGTTCTATACTCTAATAAACTATCCCTTATTTTTGGCTGGAATAAAAACCTACAGGATCCACACAGGCTCTGTGTTTATACAGATGAAAGCCCTTCCGAGGCATGCTGATCCAAGAAACCTACGGCACTGATAACTGTGTATCATATAGCACCAGTTCAAGGACCTGGCTGTGATCTTTTGAGTTTCCAGGTTTCTTATACTCCACTACCTTGTGTTATCCAAGTGATTCTTCCCATGCCTGGTGGTTAGGAGAAGTGGAAATAAATGCTACAAACCTTAAGGTAACCACCATGTCATTTAGAGCAAGATGGTTTCATGGCTTTAAGTCAGTCATACTTACTGTAAACACTGCATCGTATGCTGCTTTCTGATTTTGCTGGAAAGGTGAAAGGTATTTAGATGATTTTCTCTCTTAGGGGTTTTCACAGAACCATTAATACTTACATACTATATATAAAACTAACATTTACAGTTAATCAGAGTTTCTCCAGCAACCATAAAGGAAAGTGCTACATACAAAGAATGACTTTTTATGATAACATTTATCTATTAATTTTTACTTTACCCTGCACTCTTTAGACTCTTTGGACATAATACACTGTATAAAAATGTATTATGATATAATTTTCTCATTCAGAAAACAGAAACTGTTTTTAAAAGCATCAGTTGCCCTTAGTCAACTGTGTCACACGCTGCTGCCTTTAACTGTAACATGAACAGCTCAAACATTATATCATTAACTTCCTTGATGCCTCTTTGGTTTGATAACCACAATACAAATATAGAGCTACTGTATATTGCAGACAGGCAAACATCCACAAACAATGGTTACCATAACCATATTCATTTCCTGTATTAATAATTGCGTATAATTTCATTTTGTGTTCTCTGTATGACCATGTCATAACAGTCATTTTAAAATAGATTTAATAAAATACTGCATAAATAAGCTCAGCTTTGCTTACTGAGGCTTTAAGGATTAAAAGTGGAAATATAGATAAATAAATATTAATGATTTATCTAGACTTTTCTCTGCATCACCAAATATAATAGAAATTTGACAGACCGATTTTAAATATCATCCTTAAAAAGTGTATCATATGGGTTATTGTAAAATATTTGGCCTATGTATTATATAAATATATAAACTATATAAATATATTATAAAAATTAAAAACAAAAACACATCAAATATTTGGTCCCATGCAGACGATTAGTTGGTAGAAGTTTCCAACGTCGGAACACATTAGGTCCATCTAGATATAATTTACATCATGGTTTGTTTTTGAGTTTTTGAGTTTGGATTAAACACATTCAGTCAAACATGGATTATTTGTGATTTCCACCACTGAAACAAAATGTTATGCATACTGGCTATGTCTCATTGGGGTTCATAAACACACAGATCTAAAATATGCAAAAAGATATTAGAAGAAGTAAGATTAGACGTGAGGAAGACAAACGTAATAGAGTAAGAAATAAGAAAGAAAAAAATGTGTCAGCATAAGTTATAGATAAAACATTAAAAAACTAAAACTACAGGTCAACATGGAGCAGTTTCTCTTGCTCCTACGTATAGTATGTCTAAATACACTAAGCATTGTCACTTACCCAATGACAACAATGTGCTCCGGTGTTATGACAACCAAAGAAGTCTTCTTCCTTCTTATTGAAATTAAAAGCAGTCCATATGTTGTGAACTTTTTCAGTTTCAGCATACAGGACCAACTGCACTTGGGTTACAGGGTTACAGGCTTGCAAAGAATAAAACTTCAAAAAGGAAGTCAGGGCAAATTTGATTACGTTGATGTCATTTAGGAAACAAAACACCTCCCCGACTTTCAATGAACATAAATTGTGCGTAGCTGAGAGCAGTAGCTGAGTGCAGTAGCTGAGTGCTCAGACTGGTGGCTTACTCATTACTAATTTTTTTTTCCAGCCTACTGTCAGCATTGCCTTATCTGCAGAAGCCTCATGTAACTATACAGTATAGTTACACAACACACACACGCAAAAAAAAAAAATCCAGCACATGAGCAAAAAGCATACTGATAAGATACCACAGAATATTTATTCTCCTGTGAGTTGCTTTAATGTGAAGTGCTGATAATACAGCTTTTGACTGTAGTGTAAAGACAACCAAGATATCAGTTAAGATAGTGTCGTTAAGAACGTTTACAGGGGGAAATGATGGTTGGGTTATTTGTAGAATGTATAGCCCTTTTTTCATAATGAGAGAGAGAGTATATAAAGTTCATATATAAAACAGCATGAGTGATATTTTTTGCACCTATTGCGTCAAAAGCTTTCCCTCACAAAAGCATTTTTTTTTTAATCTCTTCATCAGTGTCCGCAGAACACTGGCCCCAAGTGAGGATGTCTCTCAGGACTCTCAAGGTATAGACACATCCCTGACTATAATCTTTAGGTCATCTGATTGTGGAGGCTGTGAAATATGTTTTCATCTTTTTCTTCTTCGATAAAAACTGACGGTTAGAAAACATGGAAATATGACAAGGGAGTGGTATTTGCACCACAGAGTTCAACTTGCACTGCAAAATAACTTTATACTTGATCTCCCGGATAACCCTTAAAGAGCAAACATTGACTTTATTGACTCTAATAAAGGATTGATGCAGTAAAAAAAAAAAAAAAAAACATTGTGGGTTAAAGAAATGCTCTGGCTTCCTCGCAACATAAAAAGATCAGTAAAATGGAATAAACTCATCAGAGAATAAAATCTGAATAGCAGGGTGACATAAATTCCATCTTCGAGAGGCACGCAATCCCATGAGTGCCAGGTTGACGCACCTCTGCCCACAATGTATTAACCACCATTCTTGTGGTTATAGCTTTATGTCACAGATAACCAAATTTGGCACTATTTGGTCTCACAGGAACTTGTTACTAAAGAAAGTAAAGATACATATTCATATATTTTTTTTATTCTCTCTACCACCTGTGAAGGTCTTGCAAGACCCCCTGATTTGATATTAAGAAGTTTTTCAGAAAATCAGATTCTCTATCCACTTTGCACTTCATCAACATTTTTAGTCTGGTCGCCTTCTCTAACTCGATTCTGTGTAGTGTAGACATTTTCGATTCCATTGCCAGGGTAAGGAGTCTTAGTCCTGGGTCTCAGGAGACCCTTCAGAGTTCCTTGAAAGGCAGCTGAGGAGAAATAAAATGTGATTGGGTCGAAGACTGTATTGACGGTGGTGAGAAGCAAAGCATCAGATCTCCAGCTCACATTATCCTTGCTGATGTACCCCAGGATGTGTGTGATGTTGTAGGGAAGGAAGCAGACAACAAAGACCAGCAGTGTGCCCATGGCCATGCCAACAGCCCTGCGTCGTTTGCCCTTGTTGAGGCTGGCTGTGCGCCTGAGAATGAAGATGAATCTTGTGTAGCAGAATGTGCAAACAAAAAGCGGTAGAAAGTAAAGAACGAGGCATAGCTCCAGACGCATGGGCAAAATTACATCCAGCTGGATTTGAGTAAAGTTGTTGTAGCAGTCATGGACCTGGCTATCCCCCCCAGTCAGGTGATCCACAATGTATACAAAGCAAAGATGAGTTGATGTTGTGATCCAGATAAAACCACTACAGATGACTCCATAAATAGGCCTCTGGTGGATCTTATACTTGACCGGGAAAGCCACACAAAGGTAACGATCAACACTGACAGCCATCAGAAGCAGTGAACTAGTATAGATGGTGGAGAAGAATATAAATGTGGTGAGGGGACACAGATAACTAGGGAGGAGCCAAATCATTTGAGATGCTGCCTCATACATCTTGAAAGGCAAGAAGAGCAAGAAAAGAAGGTCAGATATCGTCAGATTGAGCAGAAGGAAGTCAGTAGGTGTGGGTTTGTCGCGGAGCTTCTTGATGAAGGTGTACAAGGCGAGCGTGTTTGCCGGCAGGCCAATTAAGAAGGTAAGGATGTAGACTGACAGGATCACCACGTCTGACACCATAGCTCTGACAAAAGTCTGAACAAAGGAGAATAATTTTTGTCAATAAACAGGTATTAAGTATCCAGCCTTGAATTAGTCAAGCCTAGATCTGTGCAAACGTCTAAGGTACAGTTTGTGCTTTAGTTCAAATTTTGTTATAGATTTTATTTTTATTTTTATGAACTTTATTTTGAGTCAAAAAAATATTTTATTTTGAGCCAGTTCAAAATATCAGAAAATTAAAAGCACCACAAAATAAAAAGTTACAAAAAATTTGTATGCCAAAAAGGAAAGCAGCATATTCTATAAGAGAACACTTTTTAGACAAAAAACAAAATGTAAGCTGGCAGATTTTGCATGAAAAAAAGAAGCTGGTGCAACAGCCAAAGTTCTCAGAAGAACTTCAGGATTCCCAGTAAATCATAGTAGCTAATTTTTCTGTAAAAAGTTCAAATACTGACTCTGTTAGCAGAGGGAGAGTTAAAAAGTGCACAAATGCGTATTCAAAAGTTCTTAATATAACTATATCTGTTCCACAGTGGTCTTGAATTTGATAAAGGACATTCAGTGATAAGCCATGACATTAAAACATCATCTAGTTTTTAGGATGACTGTGTGCTACCTGGGCAGCTCTGGCCCCTGGGAGCATGGCTTTGCAGGGCCTCTGTGATTGTGCTGTGGTGGCACCAGAACATTAGCAGTGGATCCTTTGTGTGCTGTGGTTTTTATGGTGGGGCCTCTGTGGCTCTAACTTGTTTGTCCAATAAATCCTGTGAGTGCTCAATTGGATTGGCATCTAACGAATTTAGACACTCTGTTGTTGACTTTTGAGCTCTTTGCTTGGTGGGCCCTATGTGCAGCAGGGGGTTGAGGTGGATGTTTTGATGGGTGTTTCTATCATGGCCAGCACCAGCTTTTTCTGTGATTTGTGTTGCATGGGCTTTTTTGTGGGATCGGACCGCACAGGCTGGCCGTTGGTCCCTGTGGTCATGGGTTAGATATGGGTGCCCATAATCCTTAATGCCCATAATTGATGATCAATGTTATTCAATTTATCTGGTGGCTGTATGAGACACAAAAGTAACTTTGGAGGTGATGAGAGCAGAAGCAATCAGAGCAGAAGCAATCAGAGCAGAAGCAATCAGACAGAAGAAGCTGTTCACTGGACAACTTAGCATAGACACTCTGCAAAGTTGGACTTTTTGGTGACAATGGTGAGCTTTATGAGTTGCATGTTGGAGATTCATGCTAGCTTGGCACAAAGTGTTATGTTTGACTGAACCACAGTGCTGCACATCATCTTCGTTACATCATAAGGAAACATGGTTGTGTTGCCACTACAGTATGTTTACCGTTGGCCTCTTGGTGGCTTCTGTGACTCATTCCTTTCTTATCTGCTGACATCTGGTAGGTTGTGTCATAAAAAAGGATCCAATAGTGCTTTGTGGGATGTTTAAAGTTGAAAAAAAAAATTTATAACCAAATAATGATTGATACAGTTCCATATTTATGACTAGGATTATTTTATAAACCTCTTGATCCTTAAGTTCTCATTAGTTAAATATGTCTGTCTAACAAATTCTGGTGCTTTCCCAGAACAGGAATATTTTTATTGTGATTATTTGCCACTTGAGCTGTACTCAGGTCAGTTCCATTCCACTAGTATAAGCTTATTTATGGAGGTTTCACAGCACTGTGGTCATTAGTTATGCAATCACAAGACATGAAATTTGGAACTCTTAAAACTAAATCACTCTCTACTCAACTAAATAAAAAATCAGGGGTATTCAAGTCAAACTGGGACTTATGAAAGGTTTTATTTCCCCATATAATCCCTCCTGCACTAATGCACTCATCCCAATGTTTCACTAGTGCTTGGATATCATCAAGCTAAAAGGTTTTTCTCAGTATGTCTGAACCATCATTGACTGCCTGCTTCACATCTGAAACACTGGCCTCCCAGGAACTCTATTAACGAATATGTGGATATGGCTTTGTCATGAGATTAGGGTCATTATAGGGGGATATGCCTATATCTCCCAACTGAGTTTGTATAATGTCCTAGTTTGACTTGAATGCCCCTCGAGTTTCTCCCACAAGCAGAAAAATAAACCCAAGCACCCCAGACAGGTAAGTGGGGCATTCCAGCAGGACTGAGAGAGAGAGAGAGAGAGAGAGAGAGAGAGAGAGAAACAGACAGACAGGCAGAGATTTCTCATAGTTTCATTTTAGAAAATAATGGTGTTTCGTATTTGTTGAGAAACTACTCACTGGCACATGAAAATGTCTGTTTCTTGTCATATTAGGATATCAGTTGATTAATTTGTGTTGACATTGCCTGATATTTATAACCAGGGAAATAAGCTGAGATGGAAGAATAATAATCAACCAAATGATATTAATCTGCATGTTTGTTTATAGATAAGGCAAGAGGCAGAGAAGCTGAACTAAAAAAAAATATGCACAGTTTTTATTGTACTAAATATTGTTTCTAGGATAAAACTAAATCTATGCAAGAGTTTTGTAGAAAGTTTAGCATGATATTTAACCATTCATTGTTCATTAATACATTAAACCAATGTTTTATACAGGTATGAATGTGAAACCCTGATGAACAGGATTAAGTAACAAAATGTATTTAATATTATTAGTTATTTGACTTCAATGTTGCAACAATAAAGCCTTAAAACTTAAAAATATAATAAATAAATAAATAAATAAATAAAAATATATATACTTACATTAAAGCCAGGAATATGAAATGAGTCTTTTCTTTTTTGTCACCACCTTTGCTCATAAATCACTCCAAATTCCTCAAATAAATGCATCGTAACCCATAAAGAATTAAAATATTTCAATAGCAAACTCTCCTGCTTCATTCTTTCACATCCTGATTTGCAACTTTGCTCCTTGGAACTGAACTGCTTCTCGGTAACTCCTCCAAGGATATGATGCAGTATTTCCTTCTGTCTAAGTAATCAAGACAAATAAATGAGGCTTGTAAACCTTGGGTGACTTTTACGACCAGACAGGGCCATCTGTTTTTTTTCCAGTATGCATAGAGCAGCAGCAATTTATAATCCTCTCTGAGCGAATGATGCCTGTTTATATAAGGAGCTACATATTAGATTAAACAAGGAAAGGGGTTAATCTAAACCGTTCCACCTGGGCGAGTTCACACCGTCATGAAAGCTCTTTACTCACATTTGGGGACAAAAACAACTAATTTGTCAGCTGATATCCAAATATCTTATAATCATGTTTTTAAATTCATTCAAATAATTCAGATATGACAGTTCAATACAGTTGCTATGTTGTTTTATGACAAGAAAGCCTTTATTTATTCAAGCAATACTGAAAAAAAAATTCAAAACTTTTTGATAATACATATGGTACAAAAATAGATGGTCAAATGGAATTAATAAAAATACAAATATATTAAGTTTAAAAAGGCTGCATTTTTATTATATATTAGTATAAAGCATGTTTTTGCTTGTAAGACACTTTATATTTGCAGTTTAGGAAATGAAAAGGTAAACACAATTAATTCTTATTTACTGCAGCAGTAAATAAAATATTCACAGTTAAACATCAACATGTTGATTCCTCTTCAATTACCATGGTAAGTCATAATTGGCATAGATGCTGGAATCTACGACCTAAAAAAAGAGAAAAAGTTCTAATCAAATAATAACAATTAAAAAAATGTATTAGAATTGTACTATTTATCTAGAAGTAATATAATTTTACCCTCAAATATTCTTTTTGCCTGACCAAAAGACCTATATAATGCATGAAGAGTGAACTAATGAAGTTCAATTAATGATAGTTACAGGTAGACTTCAGTTTTTCCCTACTTTTATTCAACTAAGATCCAGCCCGAACTGTTAACTTTTAAAATTAGACAGGAAAATGAGCATTTAAATCATTTCATATTTGAAAAGAGAATGGCTATGATGCAGGAATTACTGTGCCAAAGCACTCACACAAATTCACATTTATAGTCTATTTTTTTAAAGTAATTTTACAGTAAGCCTACATCAATGTGTATTCACATCACAGTGTATTGCATTGTGTCATGTTTGTTACTTTTTGTCTTTTGTATAGTTCTTAGCCACTTTTGTTAATTTATGTTGTATGTAGCACCTTGGTCCTGGAGAAACATTTCGTTTCACTGTGTACTGAACAGTATATGGTTGAAATGACAATAAAAGCCTACTCGACTTAATGTGCAGTAACTTATAAAACAATTGTCATATAGTGTTTTGTCTATTGAGTTAAGAAAACTGAAGGTGTGATATCAAAGAAACAGTAACAGCAAAACAATTTTCAATATAATCTTTATACATTTAATAGCTTCTTTATCATCAATGATGTTAATGTTGATGATAATTATAATCATCAATGATGTTAATGTTGATGATAATTAGAAACTATATATATATATATATATATATATATATATATATATATATATATAATTTA
>JAQMYJ010000019.1:3826389-3838969 GCA_030014305.1 Clarias laeviceps | reverse complement strand
GCACCACTTTCAAATACCCTCACCTTGAGGGCATAAGTTCTTCTAGTGCGTGAAGGTTCCAGGGCTCCCAACTCCATATGCCCTGGAATGTAAATCGCCTTGAGGGACAGGAACTCGTCCTGTGCCCAAAGCAGAACATGGTGCGCTAGCTCATTCAAGCGGTGCGAGCACAGTTCGCCCTGGCGATTATGTACGAGACTACCGTAGTGTTGTCCACCCGCACTAGGACATGGTAGCCTCTCAACTGCTGGCGGAAGTGTTTCAGGGCCCGAAATAAAGCCATCATTTTGAGGCAATTAATGTGCCACGCAAGAAGATGGTCTCTCCAGCTCCCTTGGCTGGACGGCCATCTAAGACCGCACCCCAGCCCATGAGGGAGGTGTCTGTCGTTAGCGTCTCGTGACGACAAAACGCACCTAGAGTGGGACCCAAAGTCAGAAACCGTGGTCTGAACCACATAGAAAGGGTACGAAGCCACCTGGCACGTAACCCGTATTTGCCTCCGGTGATTGGCCCTTGAGTAAATCCCCTGCCTCTTAGTTAGAATGTACATCGCCCTGAGGGACAGGAACTCGTCCTGTGCCCCAAGCAGAACCTGGTGTGCTAGCTTATTCAAGCGGCGCAAGCACAGTCCGCCCTGGTGATTATGTATGAGACTACCGTAGTCTTGTCCACCCGCACTAGGACATAGTAGCCTCAACTGCTGGAGGAGGTGTTTCAGGGCCAAAATAAAGCCATCATTTCGGGGCAATTGATGTGCCACACGAGAAGATGGCCTCTCCAGCTCCCTTGGGCTGGATGGCCATCTAAGTCTGCACCCCAGTCCGTGAGGGAAGCGTCTGTCGTTAGCGTCTTGCAACGACAAAATGCACATAGAGTGGGACCCAAAGTCAGAAACCGGGGTCTGAACCACATTGAAAGGGTACGAAGCCTTTGGCGCATAACTCTTATTTGCCTTCGGGGATTGGCCCTGAGTAAAATCCCCTTGCTTTTAGCCACAACTGAAACAATCTCATGTGCAGAAGGCCCAAAGGTATCACCGTGGACGCAGCTGCCATGAGACCTATAAATCTCTGAAAGTGATGAAGAAGTCACTTTCTGGCCTACCTTGGTTTCCTTCAGGGTGTTGGAAATGGATTCGACATGCGCAGGAGACACCTGTGCCCGCATTGCGATCAAACCGTACGTGACAACCAAATATGTTGTGTTCTGAGCAGGAAAGAGAACGCTTTTGTGGCGTTGAGTCTCAATCCTACAGAATCAAGATGAGCTAGGACGACATGCCGATGTCGAAACGCTAGCTTCTGAGACTGAGCCAGAATCAGCCAGTCGTCTATGTAATTCAAAATACGGATGCCCTGGAGTCGTAAAGAGCCAGGACTGCATCCTTGCATTTTGTATATGTGTGGGTGATAGAGCTAGGCCAAAAGGAAGGACCCGATACTGGTAAGCTTTGCCCCCGAAAGCGAACCTCAGGAACTTCCTGTGTTGTGGCAATATTTCTATATGAAAATATGCGTCCTTCAGGTTGATTGTCACAAACCAATCCTGTGTTGGATTTGAGAACATAAAATCATTTTGAGATAGCGGTTCAGCCCGCGAAGATCTAAAATTGGACGCAGCCTCCCCCCCGTCTTTCTTGAAACCAAGAAAAACTGACTGTAGCAGCCTGACTCTCTGTCTGGGAGGGGAACAAGTTCTATGGTCCCTTACCCCAGCAAGTCTACAATTCCAGAGTAAGCAGATGTGCCCTTTCCCGGTTTCACGGAAGTGGAGACCACGCCATTGAAACGCGGAGGGCGATGTGCAAACTGAATCCTGTAGTTCCTCTCTGTAGAGTCCTTTGTACCCAAGGAGATATACCTGACAGTAGCTTTCACGCTGACAGGTTCTCCGAAAGGGGCAAGCTTTAGCACTTCGGCTGGGGGGGGAGGGTTTTAGATGTTCGGCATCCTGAAACCTGGCAGGAAGTGACCGAACAACTAACATCTTTTTGGAGACCGATGTTCCCTGAAACACCAGTGGTGACGGGCTTAAACACCGGCCTCCTGGGGGTGCCAGGGAGAAGGCCTTAATTCTCAGAAGGAATTGTAAGCGCCCCTCCCCGGGGGGTGCCACCCACATGGTCATGAGCCTCAGAACTTCTCTTTTTAATTTTTTTTTTGAGAAGATGATGGTGCGCAGGTCCGGCCTCTTTGAGGCGGATTGCGAAGAGCAGCTACGAGGTGGTGACCGACTCACCGCATTCTCCTTTTGCGCTTCGCGCCTCTCGAGAGCCAGACCTGGTCAGGACTGGGTGGCCGACAGTCCCGACTCTTGAGCATGGTGGGGAACTGTTCATATAATTTTGCCTCCCAAAACCTAGTGGCGACGGAATTAACAGCGTCGCCAAACAGGCCAGGAGGCGAGATGGGGGCATCAAGGAGGAACACACGATTCTTATCCTTGATGCCCGTGAGATTTAGCCACAGATGTCTCTCTGTGGACATCATGCTTGATGTAGCTACAAACGCCCTATCATCAATACCCCCGCCAGTGCTCAAGACTTTCAGCAAGTCAGCCTGGTAAGCCTGCAAAACCGCCATGGTGTGCAGTAGAGCACCAGCCTGACCCGATGCCTGAAAGCTTTTCCCCACCAGGGAAGATGTCAGTCTACACGGCTTGGTGGGGAGTGTGGGCTTTTTCAGGGAGGATGATGTCCCAGGAGAGAGACTCTTCCCGCAAGCGTCTCTTCTATCTGGGGCATCATCATATAACCCCGCGCCTTCGCATCAACAATATTCGAATAAATCAAAGTTAATGACACAAAAAACATGGGAGAGAGAGAGAGAGAGAGAGCGTTGAGGCTCCTCCCCCCGGCCACCCGACAGAAACCTGTCGTCTAATTTTGAGCGCTTGGGGGAATCTCGCTTCTGCGGCCAGACAATATGCAATCGCTCGATCGCACGCATTACTTACCTTCATATCCGCGGAAGCGAGAGAGAAAATCTCTCCTGCCCTTTACACAAGAAGTGCCGAGGCGCGCTTGAGAAGTGGACGGAAAAACTTCCTGATCCTGCGAGAGCGCGAGAGAAAGGGGAATACCATCTCATACGCATCTGCCAGATCTGCACGTGAGCCCCAGGAATGCGCCGCGGCTTGTGGTTTCTCTTTAAAGAAGGCGAGCCGTGCGCAAAGCACTCAAAACAAAAGTGTGGAGATCGCGCTCCGAAAGAGATTTATCAAGCGGAGGCACGGATCTCTTAACAAACTCCGCCGTATCGGTGAGTTAACACTTTTAAAACTCGCTTGCACACACACAGCAAACACAATACCGTCCTGAAGACAAAAAGATCTGAGGAATGTTTCCGGGTTCACTCCTATTTATAACTTGCAGGTGCACTTCATCAGATGACGTCACCTGACCGAGGTTATATAAGCCAAAAATTTGGCGCACATGCTTCGCAACCGGCAACACAAAAGATGTTCCCATAGCGTTTTCACGCAGCATCGAGTGTAGCTTTTGAAAGGAAACAAAACACTTGGGATGTGTTATTGGAAAAATAAACAAAGATGCTGATTGCTCTGGTTCTCCCTGCTTCTCATTTTTTATATTTTCTGGAATAATAAAAATAAAAGAAAACATACTATGATTACTATGTTAAAGAGAAACTAAAAATCCCTCCATGCTGTACATTTCCCCATTTTGGAAAACATAAAGGACTGTTACAAAGCACTGACACTGGAGATCCTAAATGTACACCTTCCCACAGAAAACTTCATTATATCAATGATTACATACTATAATGACTTACTGTAATACATGCACAAGAAGATTTAGAGAAACAATATCAAATAAAACATTAGTGTTAATCTGCATTAGCACAGATCACTACAATAACCTGCTCAGGAGTTGCTTAACACATCAAGACTACTCACAATGGACATTGAGAAACAGCTGCTTTGATTCACCCTGTCCCATAGAGTTATTGGCGATGCAGGAAACAGACGTGTTTCTCCTTACATCTAGAAGGACAACAGTACTTCCGCTGGGACTGAAGGTGGCGGTGTTTGGGAATATGAACCACTTGTAGTGCGTGGGTGCAGGCCTGCTCGTGCTGGTACATTTAAGTGAGATTTTTCCACCCTCAACCACAGAGCTGCTTCTTGTGTAATCTACTTTCACATCCGTCGGGGCATCTGATGAAATGTGTTAAATACAAAATATGGTTATAAGTTCAGCTTCATTTTGATATCCTATAAAACAGGCAAATTGTTTTAGGCAAACGATCCCAAACCTTGAAGTCTTATAATTATTATTTTTTTATTCTGTATTTCTAATTTAGGACAACTGAACCATTTTATCATATGTACTGTACATACCATTAACATAATATACTGTATGTGTATTTTATGACCCGAAAGCAAATAGACATTCCTGCACTGACAAAACATTGTGCATCTCTTTCTATGCAAGCAGCACTGGTCATGCACTTACCTGCCTATCTCATGTACATCTTAAGGATTAACAGTGGCATCTAGTATATTTGGCAACCTTGTCTGTCTGAGCACAGTGAAGAGCTTTGTCTTTCTGTTGTCTGTTGTCATGAGCTGTGTCTTAAATTGAGAACTCTGACCTTACAGTAAAGGAAAGGTTTTTAACATTCAAACACAAACTGCATTTAGAGATGATATACAGTGGAACCTTGAATTGCAAGTAACTTGGTGTGCAAACGTTTGCAAGACAAGCTACTGTTTTTAACAAATTTTACCTTGATAAATGAGCGAGGGCTTTATATACACTTGCTTTGTCTGCCAAGCGTCATGTGATCACAACTGAGCCAATGGTTCTTCTCAATTCAATTCAATTCAATCCAATTCAATTCAATTCAATTCAATTCAATTCAATTTTATTTGTATATTGCTTCTAACAGTTGTCATTGTCGCAAAGCAGCTTTACACAATCATAAAAATTCTTCTCGCTCTCGAACTGTGGGGTTGTACAGTAGGTAATCATCTTCCACGCTAAGTATGATCGTATGGTCATCATCCATGCGCACGTGTACTGTTTACTATAACATTGTGACCACCAGTGTGTGCACGCGTAAAACATTTTTTGTTTTAGTATAGTGACTTGTTCTTTAATAACTGTACTGCAACAACTGCTGCCATAAAGAAAAAAAGTTAAAAAAGCTGTAGCAGATCAATCTGTTTAGATGAGTGATTCCGTTGAATGCGTGTGTGTGTGAAAGTCGTCCTACACAGTAGACCCCCACCTTCTGCTTCTTTCCTCACCTAAAACCAGTTATTTTCAAAGGTAAAGTGCAGGTTAATTTGTTTTATTTGTACTTTATATGTTGTATTAATTATTTTAATATGAATATTATTAAGTTGTGGAACGAGTCCTCTGAGTTTCCATTATTTCTTATGGGGAAATTCACTTTAAAATACGAGTGTTTTAATATACTGTACAAGCACACTCCTGGAACAAATTATGCTCGCAATCCAAAGTTTAACTGTTTACGATTTGACAAGAATGTGATGAAAAAAAGAGAAAAAAGTAAAGTGGAGTTAAATTTAAAAAAAGTAATTTTTTTCTACACATCTGGTCCATGCAAAAGGAAGGCAAAGTTCAATACTGCTAAAAACAAGCAAAAAAGAAAAAAAAAAGGAATCACAGTTGTAAAGTGCTTGTGAGGTATTGTAGAGTTTTGTCAGCTTAAGGCGCAGGGGTAGCCACTGAGCTACCCCTGCCCCTTAAGCTGACAACTAGTGTGGCTATTCGCTGACCTCTCTTGTGAAAAGTTTTTTACAAAGGGAAGAACTTAGCAACTTAATCACTGAGAAACAGCTGCCTCTTTCCCTATTGCACAAGATATACAGTACAGCCTGCTTTATATGTTAAGGCAGTATAGAGTTAGTGTTAGTATGACTAAAACCCGTGAAGAATTTCATATCAAAACAAATGCATGAAAAAAACTTAACACTTAAACACATAAAATAAACACTTGGGAAGTGCTCTTGTAGAAAAATAAACAAAAATGAGAGGTGTGATGAAGGTGTTAAAGTTGACACACAAATGCCATAATGTTATAATTATTTTCCTATCATTTGGACAGCGTGCCCCTTCCCTCCTCCTCTCGGAAACACTGCTCTTTCGCGATCTTTACCTCGCAAAGTTAAAGTGCAGGTTAAAGGTTTTATTTTTACTTTACTGCAGTGATTCCGTTAGTTAGTGCATGGGCTCGAGTGTCAGAGAGGTTTCTTGTTTATTTTCCCAAAACACCCAATATTATATAATAATGTGCAGGCCATGGGAGATGTTCGACTTTACTTTCATGTTCATCAAACCACTCTGTCACCAGTCTTACACGGCACCACCTTCAGGATACAATGTGTGAACCACTGAGTGCAAATGGTCCTCTGGAATGGTTCGGTAGTTCTTGGTAGTGACGTGCCCATCTAGCACAAGTATTGGGCCTAGGGAATGCCATGAGATTTCAGCCCGAACCATCACTGATCTAACCCATGCTTCACTCTGGGCATGCAACAGTCTGGGTGGTACGCTTCGTTGGGGCTTCTCCACACCATAACTCTCTCGGATGTGGGAAAGACAGTGAAGGTGAACTCATCAGAGAACAATACATGTTTTACATTGTCCACAGCCCAAGATTTTCACTGCTGGCACCATAGAAGTTGGCATTGGCACAAGTGACCAAAGGTTTGGCTATAGCAGCCTGGCCATGTACATTGACCCTGTGGAGCTCCCAATGAACAGTTTTGAGAGTTGAGGTACACATTTAATTCTGCAGTGAATTTGGCAGCTATGCTTTTATGTTTTTTGGATACAATCTGGGTTAGCACCCAGACATCTTCCTCTTGCGTCCACAGTTGCTCCAGTTGGATGTGGTTCGTCCTTCTTGCTGGAATGCTAACATTACCCTGGATACCTTGATACATCACAAAGACTTGCTGTCTTGGTTACAGATGCGCCAGCGAGAAGCACACCAACAATTTGTCCTCTTTTGAACTCTGATATGTCACCCATAAAGTGCATTGCAATACTTTAGTTGTTTTTTGTATGTACCTGTACCTGCCTAATGGGAAGCATGGGTTTACTTTAATTCATAAAACCTTACAAAAACTTTGGGAGGTGTGTTTAAAAGAGTGCGCATCTTTCCATCTTACATACATCTTGAGAAAATAGTGACATCCATTATATTTGGCAACCTTGTCTGACTGACTGTCAAATCAATCTGTGATTTTTTTTTTTTCTGTAATGTCAAGCACAGTGAAGAGCTCTCTCTATCTTTCTGCTGTTCTTATGACCCTAATAAATTAAGAACCTTGCAATAAAGGAGTATTTTTTTTAACACAAACTGATAAGAAAAGGAAAGATGACAAGAATGTGTTAAAAGAAAAAGAAAAAAATTAAAATTGCCTATTAAGCAATTGCAGAAATGACACGAGTCCATCTCTAAAAATATCAGTTTGAATCCTGAGAAATAAAGTGGAAGTTAATTCTAAAAAAATGAATGAATTCTAGCAATTCTTTTGCTCTCTGGTTCTGCAAAGGGAGGACAAAGTTAAATGCTGACAAAAACATGTCTTAAGCTTATGTTTACCTAAATTGGTAATTGGTGTGTGTGTGTGTGTGTGTGTGTGTGTGTGCAGAAAGTAAGCTACAGTACAAGCAGAAAGTTAGCTACTGTACAAGACTATAAATGACCACCGTTTACAACTATGTTGAACAGGAAAGCATCTCAGAACTCACACTGTGTCGAATTCTGAGGCAGATGACATACTACAGCAACAACATAAGACTGCATTGGATTCCACTCCTGGCCAGCAAGAACAGGAATCTGTTGTACCCTTATTAACTCCAACATTAAACATGTTGTGTCCTCTGAGATGCTTTTCAGGTGTAAAGTGTAGTTATGTAAGGAACTGTAGCCATTTTATCATCTCAAGAGTCTCACATTTGGCTACTGATCAGAAGACCATCAACCCTCACCTGTTCAGATGTGTAATATATCCTAGATTTCCACTTTAACACAGATCACTACAATACCCTTATTACAGCTCTAATCTGGCCACCCTCGACCACAGAGACGTTTTGTGTGTAATCTACTTTCACATCCGTTGGGGCATCTGACAAATCGTCTATACCACTTTATCCTGTATTCAGGGTCGTGGGGGGCCTGGAGCCTATCCCAGGAGACTTAGGGCATGAGGCGGTATACACCCTGGACAGGGTGCCAATCCATTGCAGGGCGCACACACATTCACACACTCATTTACACGCGCAATTTGAGAACACCAATAAGCCTAATATGCAGGTCTTTGGACTGTGGGAGGAAACCGGAGTACCCAGAAGAAACCCACCAAGCACGGGGAGAACATGCAAACTCCGTGCACACAAAGACAGGAATTGAACCTGGCTGGGAATCAAACCCGGACCCTGGAGGTGCAAGGTGACAGTAGTAAACCACTACTCTTTGCTTCTTCTTGTTTTTTTTTGCATACTGTATTTGTCATCATTCAGATCTTCAAACTAATTTTAATATTACACAAAGATAACCCGAGTAAATACAAAATGCAGTTTTTAAATGATTTTATTTATATGGAAAAAAAAAAGCTGTCCAAACCTACCTGGCACTATGTGAGAAAATAATTGCCCCCCTCAACCCCCCAATAAATCATGAATGAACTGCGATTAACCACATTCTTTGGAAATTTAAGTTTCACTTGCGTGATGGCTTGCGCCTGTGATGGGCTTGCTACCAAATCTAGACAGTGTGCATTCTGTTACATCTGGAGTAAAACTAACATAGTGTTTATAAAAAGTCCTCAGACCAACTGTCAAACATGGTGGTGGTAGTGTGATGGTCTGGAGCTTCTTTGCGGATTTAGGACCTGGGCAGTTTGCCATAATTAATGAAACCATGAATTCTGCGCTCTACAAACTGATGGAATGTGTCTCCATCAGTTTGTGACCTCAAACTCAAGCACACTTGGGTTATGCAGCAGGAAAATGATCTGAAACACACCAGCAAGTCCACTTCTGAATGGCTGAAAAAATACAAAATTAAGGTTTTGGAGTGGCCTAGTCAAAGGAATGTCCTAGGTTCTGTATGCTTGAAAACCCTCCACTGAGGCTGAATGGAAATGTCAAATGGGTATGTGTGTGTGAGTGTGCGTGTGTGTGTGTGTGTGTGTGTGTGCGTGTGCCTCAGTGGAGGGCATGTGTGTGTGTGGGTGGGAGACCCTCAACCCATAATCTAAGTGTTTAATCTATTTTAGATTTGCACTTTAACACAGATTACTACAATAACATGCTCAAGAATTTTCCAAAAGAAACTTAACAGCAAGACACAGCAAGACTACTCACAAAGGACATTGAATGATAGCTGCTTTAATTCGCCCTGTCCGATTTAGTGATGATGCAGGAAACAGATGTGTCAACAGTAATTTCACTAGAGCTGATGGTGATGCTGTTTGGGGAAATGAGCCACTCGTAGTGCGTGGGTGCAGGCCTGCTCATGCTGGTACATTTAAGTGAGATCTGGCCACCTTCGACCACAGAGCTGCTTCCTGTGTAAGCTACTGTCACATCTGTTGGGGCGTCTGATAGAATGTGTTAAATATAATGTATGTTTATAAGTACAGCTTATTTTGACATTCTATAAAACAGGGGAATTGTTTTGGGCAAACGACCCCAAGCATCGACCATTTTATGATCTTTTTTTAACTTATGTATTAATAATTTATATTATATTTACATAGCAGTAGCACAATCTGCATTTTGTGGTTAAAAAGCAAACGAACATTTCTAGCACTAACAAAAAAGTGCATCTGTTTTCACAGCAATGCAGGCAGAATTGTTCATGCACTTACTTCTATCTCCCATCTCATGTACATATTAAGGATTACAAGTTATTATGTACAGTGCTATGAAAAAGCACATTTGCTGTGAATTTTGTCACACTTAAACGAGTCAGATCATCAAACACATTTTAATATTATGCAAAGATAACACAGAGAAATACAAAATGTTTTTTTTTATGATTATTTCTTTTACAAGGGAAAAAAAGCTGTCCAAACCCACCTGCCACTATCTGAAAAACTAATTGCCCCCCTTATCTCCTCAATAAATCATGAATGAATTGTGATTAACCACAAAGCTGAGTTAAATTTCAATTGCACATCCAGGTCTGATTACTGTTGAATCACAAAATCACACACACGCTAAAAGATCTCACATCATGCTGCAATCTAAAGAAAATCAAGAACAGATAAGAAACAAAGTAATTGACACATATGAGTCTGTAACTATCAGAAAGGGTTACCAAACCATTTCTAACACTTGCATCTCAAAATTTTGATATTCCCCAAGATTTCGGGCAAATATTTTGTGGACTGATGAGACAAAACCTTTTGGATGGTGTGCATCCTGTTACATCTGGTGTAAAACGAACATAGCGTTTCATAAAAAAGACATCAGACCAACAGTCAAACATGGTGGTGGTAATGTGATGATCTGAGGCTGCTTTGCAGGTTCAAGACCTGGACGGCTTGCCATAGTTAATGGAACCTTGAATTCTGCGTTCTATCAGAGATTTGTGTGGGAAAATGTCTGGCCATGAGTGAACTCAGGCTCAAGCGCACTTGGGCTTTGCAGCAGGACAGAAACACACCAGCAAGTCCATTTCTGAATGGCTCAAAAAATACAAAAATACAGTTTTGGAGTGGCCTAGTCAAAGTCTGGATATAAATCTGTTTGAGAACAGCTTAAATAGGCTGTTCATGTTAGACAACCCTCCAGTGTGGCTGAATTAAAACAATTCTTCATAGATGAGTTCGCCAAAATTCCTCCAGAGCGATGTTTAAAAAGTCATTGCCAGTTATCGTAAATTATTTATTGCAGCTGTTGCTGCCAAGGGTGGCACAACCAATTACTGTAGATATAGGGGCAATTACCTTATCACATAGTGCCAGGCAGGTTTGGACAACTTTTTTTTCCCTCAATAAATAAAATCATTTAAAAACTGCATTTGGATTTATTCGGGTTATGTTGATGATCTGGATCATTTAAGTGTGACAAATATGCAAAAAGGAAAATCAGGAAGAGGCAAATACTTTTTCATGGCACTGTATATATTAATATTAAATTGATTTGTTGTTAAATTATAGGGTGTACGTCATCACATTTTGCATAGTGTCTTGCAGTATTCATAAGAACTGAATGGTTTAATATATTACAACATGAAAATTGACTTAAATTTTAGAGTTTATTTCTCTATTTTGCCCTTTTTTTAAAGAACATAAAAGAATAAAGAAAAAGAAAAGCAAGCAGAAGCAAATATAAATACACTGTTTCCCAAACTAACCTGACTCAAAAAACTTGCACTATAGTACGAGTACAGTATGTCATGTAGAAACTCTTTAACATGACATCTTGTCATGCTACTGAGAAAACATTAAGTGAAGACCTCCATGTCATGACAAAGACAAAAAAAGACAAAATTAATAATATATTCTAAAAAAAAAATCAGAATTGAATAATAAAAGTAGAAAAATATCTATTTTTATGCAGAGTTTAATGCCTGCTAGATGATAAAGTGACTGAATATAGGCACTATAATTATAACATATTACATAATCTGTCTATTAACAAATCAAACAATACTTACATACAGTACTTTCTTTAACCTACCCTGCTCAGGGTGTCTAAACAAAATCTAATCACATCAAGAAAGACATAGGTCAATAGCTGCTACTTACAATCGACACTGAGAGATAACTGCTGTGATCGGCCCGTTCCAACAGAGTTATTGGCGATGCAGGAAACAGACGTGTCTCTCCTGACATTTTGAAGGACAAGAGGATTTTCTCTGTAGCGGGTGATGGTGGTGTTTTGGGTGACGACCCACTCATAGGCTGTGACTGTAGGGTTGCTGTTGCAGGTACATCGAAGTGAGATCTTGTTACCCTCGACTACAGTGCTGCTTCTTGTGTATTCTATTCTTACATTCCTGGGTGCATCTGATGAAACGTGTTTAACATACTGATTATGAATGCAGCACCATTTTCATATTCTGTACGTATAAACATTCAGTTCATAATACAATTTAGTCAAAGATCTTAAAGTCAGACATATATTTTTGTATACTCTTTAGAAATTTCATGGACCCCTAAAATTCTTTAAAAATCTTAAAATGCTATACCATTATGTTATTTTTGATATACTGTAATAACTCATTAGTTCACCTTATTCAATTAAATTTTATATATTCAACAACCATATTTTGACTATTTTATTGGGTATTAGCCATTTCTTAGATACAGTATATATAGTATTACAAGCATACTGTATATAATAAGCAAAATTTATAATTTATATAAAAAAAAATATTTTACAACTGTTAGAAGACAATGCTAAAGAATTTCTGATCTCAGCTTTTGACTTGATATCCAATATGAAATCATTCTTATAAACTTTACTTACACAAGACATTGATCAGAACTGAAGTACTCGAGTAAGATGTTCCACTAAGAGAGCTGCTGCAGCTGAGCCGTGTGTCCTGAGTTACTTTGAACG
>JAQMYJ010000019.1:3644281-3658601 GCA_030014305.1 Clarias laeviceps | reverse complement strand
TCATGCTTGGTTTGTGCTCTGACATGAACTGTCAACTGTGGGACCTTATATAGACAGGTGTGTGCCTTTACAAATCAACTGAATTGACCACAAGTGGACTCCAATTAAGCTGCAGAAACATCTCAAGGATGATCAGGGGAAACAAGATGCAACCTGTGGCAGTGCTGAGACATTATTGAAGAACAGACTGCCTTCATAGCAGCCTTCAACTCGTCTGTATTGTTGGGTCAGGAGTTTCTCATCTTCTTATTGACAATGCACCATGGATATCATATAATATGACAGTAATATCACAGTCAGCAAACCTGTTAGTGGTAGTTATGGCATTGTTGGCAGTTGATAAATCGTCTTGAAGAAGGAAATCAGCATCTCCATAAAGCCTGTGAGCAGACGGAGGAATGAAATGTGCTAAAATCTCCTAGTAGATTTGTGTAGTAGCTTCAGACCTGTTCTGCGTCACTTGTTCACAGATATTTATTACTTAATTACTTATTGTAACTGTAAATCTGTAAATTTTAAAATTTATATTCTGTAAATTTTAAAATTCTATCCTTCTATCTTCTTATTCTACCTTATCTTCTTTTTTTTTTAAGGTCACAAACAATCGTTTAAGCATTTCACTGCATATCATACTGACATACATTTGAATTTGATTTAGATTTGTTACATTGACTTTAAATTTGACAGCCAACACCAGCAGATGACATGGCACCTTTTTGTTTGTTTGTCTAACTCTGACCATTTAATTTCCAGGTCAGAGGGTGAAATAATAATAAAGTGGAGACAAATCAAGGAGACATTTCTTTTTTTCTCTCATTCAAAACATTAATTTACTCTAAATCACCCCCTCAAAACTCGGATAAACTGTATAAACTAATAAGGCACTGAAAGATCCCTTAAACTGGTTCTCATTTTTCCACACAAAAAAAAGGAATGCAGAGAGTTTAATATAGGTGACTAATAGATATTTATTTATATACTATATATAGATAGATATTTTACACAACAAAGCACAATGTGGACAGAATATATATATATATAACATTACATTTCATTACATATATAGAGCTTCTTTATCATGGTGTAAGTATGAAAAGTCCGTACTGTCGAGCTGCATAGTGATGAGTAGAGGAGTGGAATCGGATTTCCACTTAATCTCTTAGATCCTGCTTCAGAACCATCTCGCACACATTCAGCCATCTGTATACGCCTCGGATAGAGTCTGTAGGTCCTGCTGTTCTCGATTTCACACCGGTGATGTTTCATGCGCAGGACGATCTCCGGTGCGTCGTACTGCTGTGGTGTCGGGGATATGCATAGACTGGCGTACAGACTGTTTACACGCTGCGTGTGCTTCAGTTCTGTTCTCCGGCACCGTGTGCAAAAGCGGCAAGTTCGCATTTTTAAAGCGGCGCCTTAATGTGCTAACGTTATACATTCATGAATAAAATACAAAAGGCATAATTTACACACAGACGATGATGACGATGATGGAGCTCAAACAAAAACAAACGACATTTCAGACAGGATACCACATTAAACTATTCCAAGTACACGATCATGCATTAGCACCTATTGCACGTTTCAGAAACTTCGATACAATTCCGACCATTTGTCAAGTGTGTGCAAAGAGCAGTGCAGAGAAGCAAGCGAAAGACCTGGACACAACAGGTCGCGACCTCGGCACGCTCGGGAAGGTTACAGCAGTGAGCCCTGTCTCTGTTGCCCACGTCATCGATATCACAAAGTGTGCAATTCAGACTTTAGACGCGTTATATACTGTATATGTTTATATACGTACACAAAAATACAGCATTCGGTTCCTTAGAGAAGTCCAGAGCTGAGGTGCGATTTTGTTTTCTTTTCTGTCGTTTTTTGTAAGGAATAAAACACCTCAGGGACATATTTAAAGAAAAATTATAGAAAGCGAGCTAATGTTCCCTCTTTAAAGCGTTTCCTTCGTGTTTTTCTCCTCATTATCCTACAACAATTGTCTAACTAGTACATAAATCAACTGTTAATTAAAGAAGGACACTTTTTATGCATTTAACAAGTCACTTCCTGTTATCGTTACGTTATATCCAGCACCTTTGGATCAATCGGAATAAGGTATTCAGCAGCCACTTGACGAGACAACAAACTGAACGAGAGGCTGGTCATTACTGAAGTCGGTTAAACTACGACATCTAAAGATTTCAATTAAATATCCTAGCTAATGTAAAATATAAGTGAAAAGAGCGTTTTTTAAGACGTTGCCTTAGTAAAAGTTTTAAACTGCAACTGAATTGGGGAATAAATAAATCAATCCAATCGATCCAGGCTTATCTGGCCTAATTATGGGACAGAAGAAAAAAAATAATAATAATGCACAGCTTCTCTGGACTTCCTAAATCATTTTGACATAATAGTAATAATAATAATAATAATAATAATAAATCTTTTATGTTAAATACATTCAAGAGAGAAATGTACAGCCCGGTTTGGTCAAGAGAGAGAGAGAGAGAAAGGGAGAGAGAGAGAGAGAGAGAGAGACAGCACGTCCGTCCCCTCATTTTTAAGGGTGGACTTTGAAAGAGAGCAGCTCCTCCGAGTGCATGTTGTTGAGGGAACGAAGCTCCGGGAGCTTCAGCAGCAGCTTGGTGAAGACGGCCGCCTCGTTCGAGTGGTTCTTCATAATCAGGTTCCTCAAAGCTCTGATCAGGTTCTCCTGCAGAGCCTCGACCGAGCTCACGTCCTCGATCCCGGTGCGGTCTGCATACGAAGAGAAAGCAACGGGACGTTAAAACTTTATCACTGAGGTTTTTTTTTTTTTTTTTTCAAGACCAATTCTCGTTTAAATTGTAGAATTTTGTACCGGCAGAGACGAGGACGAGCGCGGTGAAGAGGCTTATCTCCTCCGAGCTGAGCTGCAGCGCCATGAGCTTCTCGCTGAAGTCGAACATGGACGAGAGCAGTTCTCCGGCGCCCATGGAGCGCAGGGCCTCCACGCTGTAGCTCCGCCCGCTCAGGAAGCTCACCGTCCTCTGCTTCACGTCGAACAGCGAGGAGAAGCGCACCATCAGGACCTGTGAGCACACCATCAGAGCAAAGTTACATGCGGGCGGGGGGGAGACGGGACAGTGACATGTGATGGTGAAGTCGGTAAGAGAAGCGCTTTTTGTACCTCGAATGTCCCGGCCTTCAGCAGGCTGACCTGGTCGTGCTGCGAGAGCTCGCGGAAGCCGGGAATCTGCCTGGCAAACTCCACCACCTCTCTCACAGCAGGAGTAAAGCTCAATGAGAACTCCTCCCATATCTCATGACTGGATTTGGATGGGTCCACTATGGGTGAAGTGTTCATGGGACACACCTGGGGGACACGCATGCCATATTAGATTACGTTTTATCTACAGTATATACGTTCGTTCTTTACTGAGGTAATGCTCAGGATGATGCAACCACCACCACGCTTCAGAACCTACTCACCAGGTGCCTTCGGTTGGCTGAGACTCCGGCGAGCTCGTTCAGATTGGCTCTGCTGAAGTGGCAGTATGAGGCGTTATCAGGCTTCGCGCTGCTGTGGTACCTGATGGTGATTTGCTGCCGGCTGTCACAGGGAGTGCTGTGGATGTTTGTCACGTTGCTGTTGCTCAGCCGTTCCGAGAGGCCCAGTGAAAGAGCGCCACCTGGTGAACATCAAATTCACAAATCTGACTCAAAGAACTGGACAGTGAGAATGCTTAACAGGAAAAATTACATCTTGTTGCTTTCTTCTATGCGACAAAATTACTGTACAGGGCAAATTTTTATTTATTTACTTTTAACTAGGACCACTATGGATTAATAGATTAGATGATTTACCACACCTGATTGTGCGAGATGAAATCCATCGGGCCGAGGCGCCGAATCGTCCTCGCCGCTGTCCGAGGAACAGGACGAGCCCAAGCTCATAGTGTCCATGGGCACTGAGGACTCTGAATCCGGAGAGCACTGAGGCGAGGACGGGGGAGACGGAGAGGAAGAGGACGACGATGGAGAGCAGGAGCTGGAGTCTCGGAGCACTTGGTGCAGCTGAGCTCCGGTCATCACGCTGTTCATGGCGTTCTGCATTTCCAGGAGCATGCGCTGCTTCTCCCGCTTCGGGATGCGTCCAAACCGGACGGCTGCAGGAGGGAATTGGGGCGTCGTTAGATGTAGATCTAATATTTTGAATTCAGCGACATATCAGTGAAGGTATGCTGTTCGTTAAAACAATAACTACAACACGTTATTTACCCAAGTTACATCATTTACTGAAAGCTCTTGCTCCGGTTATGTTTCAAAGCCCAATTACTCAGGTTTTTCCTTTAATGTGTCACCGTTCTGTATATTTCGCAGAAGCACAGAAGAAAATAGCTCACCATCCCGTGACATCCCCACCGCTAGGCACTTCTTGAATCGGCACTGCTGGCAGCGATTTCGGTTTATGCGCATGATGGTGCAGTTCTCCGACTTCATGCACTTCTTATACTGGATGTTCTGCTGAATGCTCCTCCGGAAAAAGCCCTGAAGGTTTCAACAGGCACGTTAATCAACACTATCTGTTTAAAGGAGGCTGAAAGACTTATTTTGGGATTCATTTTAAATGAGCAATTTAACAATACTGGTTGAATTTACAGAAATTTACAAAAACAAGTACCTTGCAACCTTCACAGGCATGAACGCCATAATGGAAACCTGAAGCCACGTCTCCACACACTTTACACAGTAGCACCATGCCGTTCAGCTCTGAAAACACAAAACACAAATAGACGGTGTTAAGACGGACACTGGATATACCTGCTTCAGTTCTGAACAGTGTGTACCAGGAAATAGATAAAGGATGGATGCTGTCTGTGTCTCTTAGGTGTTTGCTAGTCATAGGAAAGGAGGCGTGGCTTTCTACTTGGCAGTGACAGTTAAGGGGCATGGCCTTTGTACTTGTCCTTGTCCTTTCTGCTTGTTAGTCACAGTAAAGGAGGTGTGGCCTTTCTACCTGTCAGTCAACGTGAAAGAGGCATGGCGTTTCTATCTGACAGTCAACGTGAAGAAGGTGTGGCCTTCCTACCTGTCAGTCAATGTGAAAGAGGCATGGATTTTCTAATTGTCATTCAAAGTAAAGGGGTGTGGCCTCAATACTCATCAGTCATAGTGAAGGAGGTGTGGCATTTCTACCTGTCAGTCACAGTGAAGGAGGTGTGGCATTTCTACATGTCATTCGGAGTAATGGGGTGTGGCCTCTATACTCATCGGTCATAGTGAAGGAGATGTGGCCTTTCTACTTGTCAGTCACAGTAAAGGAGGAGGGACCTTTCTATTAGTCATTTATTTCCCTAATCAGCTTTAAACCTGTAAACAATATCCTTGCTGACTTTTTGAAATGTGTATTTTATACATAGACATGAGATTATTTATTTTCTTATCACAAAGCCTGTCATTAAAATGCAACATCCATGTCAAATCATTTATTAATCTGTTTAATTAGCTTTCCAGCTTTGCAAATTGCAAAAAGTGTTGGAGCAGACTGACAAATAACAGGCCGCCCATTTTGAAACCGTACTCCAGACTTACTCGTGATGCTGCTCTTGGTTGCGCTCTTCTCCGACGCAGGCACACGAGAGTTGGCGGGTTTAGGGACGCTCAGGGGCCTGGCGCTGGGAATTTCCATCTTCAGGCTCTGTGCTGTTGGAGGGGGTGGAGATGAGGACTGTGAGTGGACACTGAAGCCGTCACTCAAGCAAGATTTGGGGCTGGATGCAGAGCCGGAAGAGCAGATGTACGCTATCACACCAGCTGGAAAAAGAGGAAGAACAGGAGACGTGTGGGAAGAATCTAATTATACAATAATATAATCGTAGCTGTCTATGGTTAACTAAAAGAAGAGAGGCATCAATGAATTACTCATGTAGAGGAGGAAAAGATATTTGAGTAGAGCTCTAGTAATATAGTAAAGATACCCAGTTACCCAGGCCTAGTACAATGAAAAAATCTGTACACAAGATTATAATACTGCACTTTATGAAGTTGCTAGTTCTGCAAGCGGATTGCCTCTGTGGTGCTTTAAGCCTAGGAGTTACAACTGGTTTCAAATTTACACCAAGGTGTTAAAGATGCCTCTTTGGTTCTCTGGCTGGTATCTCACACCACCCCGTCCCAGTTAAGGGAAAGACAAGGTTACAGCATAAGCATCAGTAATAGCAATACAATACAAAGGTCAGCTTTAAACCCCCTTGACCTCCCAGGACCTCTGCAGCAACACATGGGCATTCCTCGCTCCCTAAATTACACACAGCATCTGAATAATTCATAAAGGTTAGTAAAGTGCTTTAAGGGGAAATATGGAGAAACAAAGCTGTGAGAAAGAGACACCAAACTCGCTTTGGAATTGTTGATTAAACTGGTGTTTAACTTTGTTCGCAGTGACAAATCTATTCGTTTCTTACACCATTTAATCATGACCTTTAGGATAGAACATCTAATGTATTACATCTAACCTGTATCTATTATTAAACCATCATCATTGACCAATGGTCAGCTGCAATGACCTATGACCTATGACTTCACTCTAACAGCCGTTGCTTTAAGGAGAAGACACATTTGCTGAGCAACCCAACCTCACTTGCACAGCTGCTCCACTCATGCCTTTGGACCGTGGAGAAAACTGAAGGAAATCCATCCTCAGGGCTGTGAGGTGACAGCGCCGACCACTAAGCCACAGGCCTCTTTACCCGGAAGACTCGAGCCTTAACAATGTCATCACTGTTTGGGAGGTGGTTCAAAGGTGCGACAGACATTATTTTTTTATTCCTGACTTGTACAAATATTCTGGTCGATATACTGGAAATTATCTTATCTGGAATGTTTTGTTTTAATTTTTAGATTCACTTCCTGTTAATCAACTTTGACAAACTTTACATATCCTTGAGGTGGGGCTTCCTGAACATGGGTAGGAATTATTCAAATACCTGATCACGAGGCAGGGTACAGCCTGGACGGGTGCCAATCCAAGTACACAGGGTTTAAGCTGAATGTTTGATTTTACTTAATTAGGAGTAATATGATATCACATAATAAAGAACTAAATCATGTCTGTGCATGAACATTGTCAGATGTAGACGGTCATTTGTGCAATAAATATATAATAAAAAACATAACACAGTACATTCTTATGTACTGTATTAATTTTATAGATAAATATGGCGGGCACAACAGTGGTGAATTATATTGTTATATTTAATAATAATAATAATTTAAAAAAAATATTCATTATATATATATGGCGGCACGATGGCGTATTAATTAGCACTGTCATATTGCACCTTCAAGATCCGGGTTCGATTCCTGCCTCGGGTCTGTGTGCATGGAGTTTGCATGTTCTCCCCATGCTTGTTGTGTTTCCTCTAGGTACTCTGGTTTCCTCCCACATTTCAAAAGACATGCAGATTAGACTAACTGGCGTTTCCAAATTGGCTGTAGTTTGTGAATGACAATCAGGCTGACAATCCGACCCCAAATACCATAAAATAATTAATACTAAAAAAAAACCTCTAACATCTGCATGTTTTTATATAATGAAATATATATGATAACAAGATGATATTATTAATATTATATTAATATAATATACATCATAGTATTTTTCTTTTCCTGAAATGTGTACATTTTTTGGCTGAGTCTGTGGATATGTGGATATATATATATATATATATATATATATAGTTCTACTGAAACTGACAGGAGCAGGTTACCTAATCCTGCGTGACTGAGGATTCCCACACGTGTCTGGAGCGTATTCGCCAGGGCTGTATCCCAAACGCAACTCAAGAGCCCTAATTAGGTTGCACGACGCACTGAACACATCCATAACTGAGCGCCATTGTATTAAATATCATAGTAACATATCACTAGAAATCACCGCAGGAGACTCGTTTCCTCGTTTCTATTTCCGACCTGCTACTTAGTCTGGAGTCAGGACATACTCGTCATTTGATACCCGACAGAGTGCGCCTACATAGGGAGCTGCAATTGATTTAAACTCGAGCCTGAAAGAAAAAAAAAAAAAGCAATCTAGGTCAGAGCACCTGGCTCACATGCTGCTGCGGAGACACTCCACGCCGAATTATGCAATGAGCTACGTCACGGGAGTTCTCGACCAATCAGAAGGCAGAGAACACCGGCTCGCGTACACAGAGGCACATGGGCAGGCGGGGCGAGCCATGTGAGCCGGAGGGAGAAGAGTACAACAAGCACATAAACACTGTACACACCCCTTACTCACACACAAACGCGGGCAATATTACACAAATAAAAGGTACATAATCATGTACATTATTAACAGGATTTTGGCGTTGTTAAACAGTATTGTAGCATTATAGTGAAGCGCATTACCTGGTTTTGTTGATCCCATTTTGCGTCTTAACGTCCAAAATGAAACCGTTTAACGTTGTTATGGCTAAACCGTGTAGCTAAAATAACGTCCGAAAAAACGACTCCTCAGACAGAATAGACACAGCTCATGTCGTTCATAAGATATCCCGGAATCTCCTCAGGAACCTTCCTATTAGCAAAATAAAAATCAATGTTTAATCTAAAATAAAACGCGAGGTATTTCCTACTGTACGCTGACTGTAAGTCCAGCCGAGCTGCAAGTGAACTGCTGCTGCTGCTGCTGCTAGGAACTGAATGTTCTGAGGTTTGTTGCTATGGCCATTTCTCCGCTCCGCCCCCAAGCCGCGCGCGCTCTACAGTCACTTTAACCCAGTGACACAGTTTCCACAGAACATGGGGCGGGACTAGAGCGCTCAGGACAGTGACGTCAGTCCTGGCGCGAGGTTGTAGCATTCCTGAGGAGAGCTTTAAACAGAGAGAGAGAGGCTTATTAATAAACGTTAATCATTATATTCAATGTATAAAATACAATGAATCTCTAAAATGACCAATAGTTTGTGGACACCTGGGTGTAACAGTCATTTGACCAAAGTGCTTGTTGTAACTGTCAAACGCTTGGTGTGTTCCAGAAATTAGAAACGTTTTATTTCTAATAAGACATATAATGTATTAACATCATCAATAATTTTAATAATAATAATAATAATCACTCACTCACTCATCATCTGTAACGCTTTGTCGAGGACGCCTGGAGCCTATCCCAGGAGACTTAGAGCCCCGAGGCAGGGAGGTGCCAATCCATCACAGGGCACACACAGAAACACACACACACACACACACACACACACACACACACTCCAAGTACGGGCAATTTAGAAACACCAATAAGCCTAATCTGCATTATCCATGTCTTTGGACTGTGGGAGGAAACTAGAGTACCATGAGAAAATGCAAACTCCATCCATACAGATGCAAGGTAGGAATTGAACCCGGACTGTTTAGGTGCGAGACAACAATGCTAACCACTAAGCCACTCTGCCACCTCAATATCGTTGTGCAAAACAGTCCATCCATCCATCCATCCATCTATCTAGGAACCACTGTAGTCCATCTAGGGACCATGTAGGCCAGTGGTGGTGACCTTTATTTATTCCCATTTTTACGACCATGGTAAGACCTCTGGTCAACATTCACATTCACAGACTATGGGCAATTTGGAAACAAGAATTAGCCTAATCTGCATGTCTTTGGACTGTGGGAGGAAATCAGAGTAACCGGAGGAAACCCACCAAGCAGGGGAAGAGCATGTAAACTCCATGCACACAGAGTTGGAATCAAACCTGGACCCTGAGGGTGCAAGGCGACAGTGCTAACCACTAAGCTGTGGTGTAAAGAGTAAAAACATTCATTCCTGAGGAAAAATGAGATTAGATCAATGCTCTGAGAAGTAGGACACTATACAGTCCATGTCTGTTAAAGGTGTGATATCTTTTTTAAACTTATTCTAACAGTAAACCTGGATGATATGTAGGACTATAGAAGCTTTGGCTTCAGCAAAATGTACCGAGTGGCTGAAATAAAGTAATCTTACTAATCATTTGGAAAACTGAACTCAGGTCTGGAAGACTTTTCTGTGTTTGGATGTGTCTCCAGTCAGTCATTTTATAGACACTCTACAAGCCACCTAAGATCTTGGTGGCACAGCGTTGTGAAGAAGGATGAGAATCATTTAAATGTCAAACAAAGCTAAAGCACCCTTCTTTTTCATTCTGAACTTTGTGAAAGTGGCAAACTGTCACAGATTTTAAATCATCAGAGTCTGTATGTCCGAGTACGTGGTGGCTCAGAGCCCAGTTGTTCCCGTTAATATTCAGCAAGCAGAACATCTGATTCTTGAAAATCCACAGATAACGTGCCACCAATTTGCAAAAAAAGACACATCTGTGTCTGTGGCAACTGTACTCACAATCATTCACCAACACCAGCTGCATGTTGCAGGAACTTGGCTGGGAGTTGTTGCCACGTGTCCCTTACAGTCCTGAACTTGCTTCAAGTGATTTCCACATGTTTGGGCCATTAAAGGAGTTCCTGGGAGGCCAGCATTTCAGACGTGAAGCAGGCAGTCACATCATGTCCTAATGGTATCCATTTAGAAGAGCCAGGATGACAAGGTGGTGACTCAAGTAATCTTTTTTCTTTTTTTTAATGGGACCTATTATGGAAAATTTACTTTCTAAATTTAAATAAATTTTAGACATTTAGATGTATCTCTAGTGTGTGTGTACAAACCAAGAACATGGGAGAGATTAAGTAAGTAAAAAACCAAGAACATGGGAGAGATTGAGTAAGTAAAAAGGCATTAACTGAGGTTTATTTCAGCTGGAGCTCTGAGACCTGTGGTAAAGAAATAGTAATATGTACTGTATAGTGCCTTCAAATTAAACTATAATAGTACAGTACACTGCCTGACCAAAAACAGAAGTCGAACACTTTAATATTTCATTGGAATGCCTTTTGCTTTTAGCATGCATTATTTTGACAAGCTTCTGCAATGTAACATTTATTTTCATCCAGAGTCAGGGAGATAAAAGTCTCTCCAAGATCTTGAATTGATGATGGGAAAGTCAAAGCACTAGGTAAATTCTTCTCCAGCACATCTCAAAGATCCTTAATGGATTGAGGTCTGAACTCTGTGGTGGCCAATCCATGTGTGGAAATGATGTCTCATGCTCCCTGAACTGCCCTTTCACAATTTGAGCTCAATAAATCCTGGCATCGTCATCTTGGAATATGCCCGTGCCATCAGGAAAGAAAAAAAAGCCATTGATTGAAAAACTGGTCATTCAATATATAATGTTGCTAACCATAGTCACCAAAAGAAGCAAGTACAGTAGGCACTAGGCATGATGGGGGCATCACTTAATCTGCCTCTCTCCTTCTCTTGATGCTTCCATTGCTCTGGAACAGGATAAATCTGAACTCATAAGGCCACATGTTTTTATGCTCCCCAGCAAATTGAAGTCTTTTTTTCCAAATAACTTCACTGATAAGTGGTTTTCTTAAGACTGTGTTCTTAAGACACAGTTGTTTAGTCCCAATCCCTTGAGTTATCTTTGCATTGCGTGTGTGGTAATGCAATAGAAGGACCTTGGTTAAATCCAAATGGTGACTTTTTTTTTTTTTTTTTTGGCTGGGGAGTGTATTTCAACTGTCGTATTTTATATCTAGTTATGCTTATAAAATGGGACAAATGAGATAAAACAAATAATATATTGTCATAATGATGTCAACAATTTTTAGTGCCTATATTTCATCACAAAATTATGGGTGTCTTTGTATTTCCTGCATGTCAAGTGTTCTAACAAGCAGAAGCAGATTTAGATATGGGTGAAATGGGCAGCCTCCCAGGGTGGCATCTTGCCGGTGGGCGTCAATCTCAGCAACCGTGATCAGTTTTCTAATGCTCGTATGCACGGCGCATTTTTCATCTCATTGTGTGGGTCAGTTAATCTTTTTGGCTCCCTGATTCGAGTCTGTGACCAAGGACACATATTTGGTAGCATTTCGTAGTTTGATTAGTAAAATTTACAAAATACTGCCAAATACACCAGAGATTATTTATAATGTTGTTGGACTTTGGGCTGCTCCCAGCAAGGGGTCGCCACAACAGACAATCCAATCCGCACACAAGTTTGGCACAGTTTTTTTTTTTTTTTAACGCCCTTCCCGATGCATCCCCCCCCATTTTATCCAGGCTTGGGACCGGCACTGCACCCAGTGGCTGGGGGTTTGGGCATTGGCTGGGCATTGAAACCAGACCTTCTGCATGGTAGGTGAGAAACCTACCACAGAGCCACCAGTGTTTTAGATTATTTATAATACTGTGAGTATATACAGTACTGTATGGTTTAGCAGTCATTCTTCTGTTTTGTGTGAACTTAAGAATAAAATATAACCAGTCTAATCACGCCCGAGTTTAATCTGGACTCTTAATTGGGGTGGGTAATGTCCTGATGCTCATTGAATAATTAATTAATTTATTTATTCATTGCTCTCAAACTTTGAATAAAACATTTGGCCAAAAGATTAAGGAAAAAGATATATATATATATATATATATATATATATATATATTTTTGGCATGGCCCTGAAGGGTTGGTCACCTCGGGCACTAGAACCACCACTGATGTGACACACGGTGCATCGATGGGCTACAGTCAGTAACTGTACACATATAAATGTTACCTGATAATGTAGCTACAATGTACAGTATATACAGTATGACATTGTTTAAATACTAAAATCACAAAACTATACATTATATTGAATGTTAAATATATATTTATTTATGAAATACATATACGCTGCATGAAAAACTTGCACCCGTGCCCAGTTATTTGTTAATGATATTTCAATGTGTAGATAAAGTGTACTGGGTTTATCATGGGACAATTCAGTGTGATAATGTTATCTCTATATTTACTACACCATTACTGAGTGTGACCTCATACATCACTAACCTGAGGTGACCTTTACAGCACATTGCTTTAATACAGAATGGAAATTTCTTTTCATTTCATTTTAGCAGTTGCTAAAAATTGCCCGCACTGAACTTGAGAACATTTGAAAATTATTACTTTAGCCAGTCTTACTGAAGAATCAGTTGCAGGGCATCAGGCTCAGTGGTAGGATTCTCACCTGTAATATGGAAGGCGTGGGTTTGATTCCCAGCCGACGCCCTCAAATCAAGGGTATGTTTATTGTCTGTAAAAGTGGAAGCGTTTTGTCAGGAAAGGCAACTTGTGTAAAAATGTGCAGTTAAGTGTCCAAATCAGATGGACAGCCATGTCAACCCCTTAATGGGAGCCATAACACTATACCCACCTGCCTAATATTGAAGGGGTCTACCCTATTGCCACCAAAACAATAATGCCTTTTGTGTTCTGACACCTTTGTATTGAAACCTTTTCCTCAATTTGAGCTACAGTAGCTCCCTATTGGTTCGGACTACACGGGTCAACCTTCGCTCCCCATGTGCATCCACCCAGGATGCTTGGCCACCCAGGATCCTATTGCCAGGTTACCGGTTTTCCTTTCATGGAGCATTTTTGGTACGTCCTGAAAACTCCAGACCAGGAACATCCCACAAGAGCTGCAGTTTTGGAGTTTCTCTGACCCAGTTCTCTAGCCATTACAATTTGGTCCTTCTCATGGTAGCTACATTTTCAATATCTTGTTGGAGGGGCGACTGGATGTGGGTGGGATATATTAGGCAGCAATTAAGTGATTTTTCCTGAAGTTGATGTGTTGGAAGCAGAAAAAAATGGGCAAGCATAAGGATTTGAGTGACTTTGATTGAGAAGGGTCAAATTGTCATGGCTAAGGGACCAGGTCAGAGCAACTCCGAAACTGCAGCTCTTGTCTGCAGTAGTCAGGACATACCAAAGTAATCCAAGGAAGGAAAACTGGTGAACTGGCGACAGGGTCATGGGTGGCCAAGGCTCACTGAAGCACATGGGGAGTGAAGCCTGACCCGTGTAGTCCGATCCATCCAATACAAGCACTAGTGTAGATCAAATTGATGAAAAGATTAATGCTGGTTGTGATAGAAAGGTGTCCGAACACACGGTTCATCACTTTTATGGTGGCAAAAGAAGCAAACTATCCAATATGAAGCAGGTGGTCATAATTGAACAATCCTTCTCACCCGCTATACCGAGTTCTCTCCGACCAGAGGAGCAATTTCAGCCAGAGACTGATTATGACCAGTTGTTCTTTTTTTCCAGAGATCTTTTCTCCCAATGGCCATAAAATTAAATAACTCATCTCTGTAACGTTTTCACTATGGGATAGGGACCGTCAGTAGTTACTGTTCAATAATACTTTATGACACTACTGTTCCCACAACTCAAGATAAGTTCCAAGTGCAATATCT
>JAQMYJ010000019.1:3616975-3637488 GCA_030014305.1 Clarias laeviceps | reverse complement strand
ACACTGTCTAAACCTACCTGACCCTAACAAAAAAAAAAAAAAAAAAAAAAAGTTATTGCCCCCTAAACTTAATAACTGGTTGTTCCACCACGATATATTAAGAGGAAAAAGAGGGAGGAGGAAAAAAAAAAAAAAAAAAAACACAGGAAGAGGAAAGAATTTTTTTATAGCACTGTATCCGCACACTGACATCAAAATCTTTATTTTATATATATTTTTTATTACATATGTTTGCATTTGAGGTTGTATAATGGTGCACACTTCGATTATAATCTTACGAGGTCTAAACTGAAAAAAAAAAAAAAAAAAAACATCTCTGGGGGAGGAGACATATTTTCTAAATTCTGAATTTAATTTTATACTTATAAAATTGTCAGAATCGCAATAGAAACCGAATCAGCGCCTACAGTAGGTATCGAGGTAATATCGTGATAAGATTCCCATCCCTACATAATGATGCCAAATAGAACATTCCTACCACTTAATGCTGTTATATTTGGGTCCATTCCTAAGAGGAAGACTCAGTTTATTGCACATGCACAAATTACTTACAGTTTCCCTCGCTTATACAGTACTACTCACTTTAAACTAATGAATTGTATTTTCTCTCCCTTAAAAAAACTGTTCTTTCACCTACACGGTTTTTTGTGCAAGTATGGGTTGCCAGATCATGCAAACAAACTCCCCCTACACAGTGCAGAATAAAAAACCCTCTCTGATAAAAACCAGGTTGAATAACAAAATCTGGACAAGAACTCATAGTGTAACCCAATTATTAATGCACATGCACTGTTTCACTAAAATTAACTACATTTTATTAAACAATTATTTTTCCGATTCACTATTGTTCAAAGGAAGATGGTGGTACTGGCGTTCTGTTGAAGAATAATGAATGAAAAAAAACAAACGCTTGTGTCCACATCTTTAAATAGAATTCAATCAAAGGAGGAGAATCATGCCTCATATAATCATGGCTCATTTTGCACTTTAATTTAGTAACTTCTGTATTCAAAAACTTATATATTAGAGATTTACTGAGTCGGAAATTGTGGGATTTAACAAAGAAATGTGTTTGCATTTGGATTCAGTCTTGGTTGATCACAGGATCTGGCTCTGGCACGAAGCTAATTACAGCTTAATTATTAACTAAACCATTAATCAAACCATTGATCCAGTTAGAAGATGAGAATAAATACTCAGAGTAGTAGCGCTGTTTAAAGACTCCACTTGGCTTGTAATTTACTCTGTAAACACAACCTGGTGTAAATCATTAGATAAGGGTGGTCAGGGCTCAAACGTGCTAATTTCTCTCTCGCTTTCTGATTTTATTGGAATTTTCGCTCTCCTATCGATTGTCACCTTGTGATGCTTTAACCCTTTTGCATGATGCTTTAACCCTTAATCAGGAAAAGCAGCACATCTGGTAACTTACAAGTGCTAGTATCAGAACCTTAAGGAAAAACACATTTGTTGAAAATAAGTATTTTTGTATATTTTTATATGTGCCTTTAACTTTGTGTTTAAATATATATATATAATTTTTTATATATACGTTTTTAGAAAAGTAATTTCCCTAGACCATAAACAGTAACTTTGATTTGCAACATAAAAATGACAACAAAAAAAAAAGGAAAAAAAAAAAGAACATTAGTGAAATGCAATTAAAATATTTTTTTAATAATAAATTCAAATAAAAAGTATCTAAAAAATGATCAACAAATAAAAAAATATCTATATTGACAAATATATACATAATAAATATAAATTTTAAATATTATATAATTTGGACATTAAAATGTGCAATAATAAGGCTTAGAGTCATCACATATGACAAAGCTCACCATGTTCAAATCTGGAATAATAATGTATTGTATTCATATTTTTTAATTATTTAATTTAATATTTAAAAGTAAGAAATTTTTTTTTTCAAATGTACATTAAAATAAAATTTCAATAAAATAAAATAATCAGCAAAAAATATATATATAAATAAACAGAAATGTAAAATTTTGCTCTTCACAAGCTTTAAAATTATAAAATAAAAAAAAGAAGAGAATTAATTAAATTAGCAGTGGCACAGAACCAAATAGAATACTAGCTGATGTATCACGCTCTAGAGTCGCTTATAGGCATGAGACTGCTGGGGAAATATGTTTTTTTTTTTTTTTAAATAAATAAATAAAAATAAATTCTCAGCCTGTCTGAAACAACTAACGAGAGCACCGGGTTCTGGCAGAGGCTTGGAAATGCATTAGCCTTGAAAGCAGAGCTTGCCATCAATAAAAGTGATCAGAGGTGGTGAATGAGCCCTCACCAAGAGCAACGTAATGGTGTTGCTGTGAGAGACGCTGAGAATACCGCCTTATAAATCTTACACATAAGGACTTCCTGCCTTTCTTTCTGATATTAAATAAATGACCAAGCCATGTGCATAATGAGATGTGAGGAACATCTGGTAGCTGGTAGTCGTGATTCTCTGGAGCGATCAGGGGGCCAATTACGTGCCAGAAGCAGCAGATGTACTGTCATAAATCCGTGCACACATGACGAGAATGTCTCTGCCTGGCTGTTTTGAGGAAAGAAGACCTAATGGGCATGAGCTAAAGCTGAGTGTGCTGGCTAACGGCTAAAGTGATTGTTCAGTGTAGCAAACTGCTCCGGGTTTGCAGAAAAAAACAAAACAAATTATTCAGAAATTATCCAAATATTTTGTTTGCAGCCATGTAAAATTGCATATAAAACAAATATTTTGTATACGTTTTAGGTATTAGCTATGAAAACTAGCATCATGTGTAAACCTGAGGTAAAATATGGCGGAGTCATAGTTATTTCTTGATATGTGTTCAATGTGAGGTGATATACAGCTATACTCCGCTAGCAAGAGTGTGATACATCAGCTAGTATTCTACAGTATGTTGCTTGAGGAAAAAAAAAAAAAAAACATGCTAGGAAATATACTAGCTCTGTCAACCCTAGCCATTCTTTTATTGACAGAAAACAACTAATTTTAGAACAGTATATTTAAACAGCATTCTTTTCCACTTATAAGCTAGCAAGAAACATTATGTTAAATGTTTGTTAGGTAACTAGTTAGCTCAACTAGTATAGATACTAATAGACAATAAAAAAAAAACACCAATTACCAACCATTAGCTAGTTTTCAGAAAATGTCAAGGCTAGCATATATTTCCTTTGTAAATGTAAAGCCAGCCATCACATATTCTCCCTCAAGCAAAGAGCTAACTTGCTTCTTAGCTTCTGCGTACAGGATTTTCTTGTTGTGCCACTGAGAAGCTCAGATAATAAAATTCAAACAAAGAAAGTCAAGCTAGTTGTTGGCTAATAAAACAAACTGGAAATGTTATAATAATATATCTATATAATAAAAAATAAAATAAAAAAAAGAGTGTGTTCTTGGCTATTACGTAAAGCTTGTGGTATAGTGTGGCAGATAGTGGTGGGAACATAAATTTATAACAAGGATTCAACTCAATTGTCATGCTGGGATTTGAACTCACAACCTTTCAGCCACCATGACAGGACATTAAACCATTAAGCCAACACTTTCACTTGTCATACATTAACATAACATGGTAAAGAAAGACAAATAGCACTGCAACGAACTGGAGTCCCATCCAGGGTATATTCCCTTCTCACCCCAAGTACTTCCAGGACAGACTCCGGATCAACTGCAAATCTGCCCAAAATGAAACTAATTGGGAAAGAGTTGGAAAGGTTTGACAGCCCAGCGTTCCCACATTCTGCTGCATGTAGTGCTCAATAGAAAACCAGCTAATGGCCAGGAGGTCATGAGTTCAGGCTCCAAGTCTCTGCTGTGCCCTCGAGCGAGGCCATTAACCCTCAACACTTCTGAGCCCTGAGCTTGTAATTAAAAAATCTTGGGAACACCCAGGGATTATTAAACTCAGGAAGAGCTTTAACTGCATCAATAAGTCTCGACTGAAGCAAGAGAAATGGCATTGTCTGCTAGGATAACTGAGAAAATCTCTTCAAAGCTCATTAAGAGCCTGGCTGGAGATCCATCACACAGGCCTGAAAAGGAGACTGAGAAATGGAGAGAGCCTACAGAGATTCGGCCCGGTGAACCCCGTGTTGTTTGACCTCTTGCTAAATGATAAGTCAATAGTGGAAACCACATGCCAGGATTCATGGTTCCCTAGCAACTGTTTCCCATTCAACTTCTTCCTCCAGGGGGATTTAACAATAAGTGCAGCTACAGAAGGCAAGACCCATTTCGGTTCAAGTGTATAGAGAAAAACCCGACAGGCTTGAGATCTTATGGTGGAGGATGATGGCATCTCAATGTAAATCTTAGAGCACAGCTGTAAATATATATCCTGTATAACTGCAGGATCTCGAGTGTGATATCCAGTTCCACAAACACCATTTCTCATCAACAGATTACTATTTGCTTGTTTACTTAACCATTCATTTTTCTCCACCAAAACTGCTCAAACCTGAGCTGGAGAATTAAAACAGCTAAATGTGAAACAGTCACTTCACAGATAAAACATTTTGGAAATCAATTTTAATATGAAATGCACAAACTTCACTATTTATTAGATGTTTTGACAGGAAAAACTACATAATTAGGACATGTATTAAGAGTTTGAGTTTTTCATCTATTCGTCAACAAATTTGACTGCCATTTTGCTACCGAGCATCAGCAATTAAATACTGTGATAAATATTGCTGTATTATGAGCTTAATTTTTTTAAATTAGAATTCAATTTGGCGTTCAAGTGCAAGTATGCAAGAGGAAGTGATTTTATAGATGAACACAAAAACTGTGCAATTTACCAATGATGTCACAGAGAAAATCGCAGCTGAAGAAGAACTTGATGATGCATCAGGATATACAAGACTGGAAAGAGACATGTTCTTTAAATGAGTCCATTGATGTAAGCCTGCAGGATTTTGTCTTAAGTTGAAACACACCATGTTTATTTTAATGAGAAACCTTCCATGAAAAACTCCATGGAAACCATACAACAGAAGGCTGGATTCATATAAAAGGTTCCAATGTAATCTTTGTCTTTGGTTTATTCTGCTTCTTTCTGGTGGAAAGCGAACAGCGATGTACAGGCTACAGACCAACATAAGGGCTGTACCAAAAGTAATGCAAAAGAGAGCACAACTTTTTTCCTTTAATTTACTGACATAATGTGGGATGTTCAAATTGCACAGAGTCAAGTCTTCCTCTATGCAAAGGTACTACTCAACATCGTCTCCATCACGTGCACCATCGTTGAACCCAACTATCGAATCCTCTTTGAACAAACTTCAGATGTGCACTGTTGTACTCCCTTTCGTGTCAGTGGTCAGGAGTTGATGTTCTCAAACTGTGTGGTTTGTAATCAGTGCTGGTTTCGCCTTATTTCAACATCTTCAACCATCTCTGCAAATCGCTCGTCAATGGTGTCATCTTCATAAACATTGTATAGCCTACTGTGAATATCGGACCGCCTGCATTCTTTCAACCAAAATAATCCGCATGCTGCTGGTTAAACCATAACATCATGGAGTCCTATAACGGGCTCTACACCACAGTGTTGCAGTTCTCACAGCTGAACAAATGAATGCACCACAGCTATTATATTCTCTGGTCATAAACTAAAATAAAAGCTTTTACAGCCCCTGCTGCAAATTAAAGGTCCCATATTTGACAATTTCATCTTCTTTCTTCAATTTAACACAGGTCTCCAGGGCTCGCCCGCAGTGTGTGTTAATGCTCCAGCTGAAATACGATGCACTTCTCTTACCTTAACCTCCCTCCATTTCACTCTTCTTCCAAATGAAGTGTTTCAATGTCTATGTAAATGAGCGATTCCTGAGCCCTGCCGCACCAGCAGAGCTAAGCAAGAAGCCAGGGGAGGGTATCTTCCCATATGAGGTCACATTAGGGGGGAAAAATGACAAAAAGCAATGGTAAAAAAATTTCCGCACATTTTTTTTTGTTTTGTTTGTGGAGACCTATCTAAAATAGAATGAATTCTGCCCAAGAAATACCCTTTAAATAGGTTGACAGTATACATCAAAGGCACTCATTTACATATATAACTGTTTCTATGGTGACAAATAACACATGGGCATGTATTCTGGACTGTGAACATACAGAAATACATCTAAATTTAACAACATACTACAATATGTAAATAATATAAACCTAACCATAAATTTTAAAATAACTATTTTAAAATGTCTTATTATTTAAGCAAAGAAAGCAAATAACTATTTAGCTTTCTGTAAGACATTTATTGTACATACAATACAAGTAAGGAGTTTCCAGTGTCAGTGGTTTGTAACATGCAGAGATAAAAATAACATTGCCTTTGATGTTTCTTTCCAATTCTTTTTTTCATCTTATTAACTTTTTGTTTTTCACATTTATATGATTTTTACATACGTGATAATGATCATTGACAGATGTTCAACAACATTCAATGCAACAAGCATACAAATTACATGTCATTATTTAATAAACTTAAGAAATAATTGTTGGCATATCGCTGTGTTATGTGACATTTGTAAAATGACCAACTTCGGGGTCATAACAATTAGACATGGGAGGGGGAGGGTTTTGATTCAGTGGCGTGTCGTGATTGATTTTTTTCTTTTTTAAATGTATACATGTTTGCATTAGAGGTGTTAACATGTTGATGTTCCTCTATAATCCTACAGGTGGCGCTCTCTAAACTATTCACACATTGGCAGGCAGCACAGCGCCCTGTGTGGTACGAGCAAATTGTTTGTTAAATTTGTTTAAAATTGCAACAAATTCTATATTGATTGATATTGGTGATTTCCACTACTAGCAAGGACTCTGCGTGAACACCACCATCTTTTCCTCTGCTACCACACCCCTTGTGCTTACCTCTTTACATATTGATAAATGACATGATTACAATCCAATATTAGTAGGAGGATTCATATTTCTCGAGAGCAATTTTAAGAATGGAATCAAGTCTTTACAAGTAAAATCCTTTGCTGGTGTAGAACCAACATAACCTGCTTGGCTTTGTTATACACATCACTGCTCTGGAGCCAGATCCAAACAGAAATCCAGAGCAGTCTTATTGTTCAGCATTGTGGAAAATCTCTCCTATTCATCCTCCACAAACCTCACCGACCTGCCGTCTGGCAAAAAGTACCCAAGCATCCAAGCCATTACCGACAGACTCTTTATCAGGTACTTCCCCCAGGCAGTTTGACTCCTCACCACCCGTCCTAAATGATGAAACAAGGTCTGAAGCCCTCCTCTCTACCTGCACCATCTCTGTCAGCAGAAATGTAACATGCAATAAGTTTGCCAGTCCTCATTTACCTTTCCTGCTAATATTATCCTTTATATACTTCTTTTTTCAGCACCTGTATTGTCTGGAGGCAAGATAAGGCATGTTGTTCTTTTAAGTTAGTTTAGAGTAAAAGTTTCTCCACTGACCAGCTTCAAACTGCAAACAAACATTTTTTTTCTCTCCCTACTTTTGAGTCCAGGCCCCTAATTACCACACAGAAATGAAAACCCATGCACAATGAAACAAGGATAATTCATGCACGGGCTGAGGGTAAGGTCAGACAAACCATCAACATGGAAAGCTAATTAGCTGGAGACATGTGTTGCTGGGAGGCTGAGGCTGCAAAATGCGCAGTAATTGACCGAACCAAAGTCCTTCGCTACAGTTCGTTCCAACATTCTCCCTCCCTCCCTCCCGCCTTCCCCATTACCACTTCCCCTCACCACTTCCCCTCTAGGGAATCCCTGTCACCATCATAAAAGCCGTTCCGACACTTGATTAGCCAAGCCCGAGGATTGGGTAGATATGCCCTTGGAAGTCTGAGGAATGGAGTCAACATTGCAGTGGATTTCACGTACAGGATTTTACCCAGAAGCCACTGGGATTTGACAGTTTCCATTTTAAAACCCCAAATCATGGCAGGTGATGGATTGAGGAAAGCGTGGGTTTTAATTTAGTCAAGAATTCCATCTTTGCCTGACAGCTGATGTAACTATAATTACATTATTCATGTATACATGCTGTATACATGAACGCATGATAGAAATTATTTCATATGTTCCCCAGGGCAGGAATGTGGCACAGTGGGCAGAAATATTACTTTACAGCTCAGAGAATAAGATTATTCCAATTTCTCGAAAACATGATGGTGGGTGGCTTGAGTATTCTAGATTGTCCCAATGAGTGCGAGCATGGTGTCCTACCATAGACTGATGAGCATTGTTGTCACACACTCAGCGTTTCTAGGGTAAACCCTGAAAAATTTATGAATGAATGAATGGATGGATGAATGTCATTTAGGGAATATAATCCTGTTTGAATAGGGCTGATCATATGCAGCAATCAGCCATAATATAACAACGCAAAACATTGTGCCCAACATTGTGCCCAACATTGTGTTGGTTCCCTTTGTCCCACCTGGGCAGCTCTGGCCCCTCGGGACATGACTCCACAAGACCTCTGGGGGTGTGCTGTGGGTGTGGCACCAAGACCTTTCTTTGCATGCTGTGGGTTACGGGGTGGGGCCTTCTGGATCGGACTTGAATGTCCGGTGCAACCCATGAGTGCTCGATCAGATTGAGATCTGGAAAGTTTGCAAGCTGGGTTGGCCAGCATTGCCTTTTTTAGAAACCAACAATTTTGCAAGAAGCAAAAACAACAAAAACAAAATGTTCAAGACTGAAAGCACTGGCTTTGCTCTGCGATCGGACCAGACGGGCTGGCCTTTGTTCCCCGTGGGTATGGGTGAGCCTTGGGTGCCCAAGATTGTCACATCGTTTTTATTATATAATTGGCAATCAATCAATGTCATGGTGTTAATGTATAGATTACTTGGGAAAACAAACATTTTCCATGAGGTAAAACCAGTGTTCAAGACCTTTAATTTGAATTGGTATTGGTCTGCACTATTTTCCTTTAAGCAAATTCAAACAAAGCTTGGTATTTGGTGTGATGTCATAATTCAGCAAATAGTTTTTGCACCCTTATCAATCTATTATTTTCAAATCCCTTATAGATGCGATCGGAACCCGCTAGTATTTCTATCAACACTCACAACAGGGTTTAAAATCAGATTCCATAAAAGGAAGGCCAACAAAGACATCAAGTTCATGGCCACATCATGTAAAAACCATTCTCAGCAAAGATGATGATAGTTAAAAGTGTCGTTAACCTTTATCGTTTTTTGTTCGAGGTCCGTGAAGAGCATTTTATCTTAAGTAATCTTTCGGAAGATTCACCAGTTTTTCTAATGCCGTACTCATTCCATTAAGATCTCACATTACAGCAAGCCTGCGGTGATTATAAAAAAAAAAAAAACGGGAAGTTAATGAAGCAATCTTTTCTTTCTCTGACCGTGAACAACCCTGCCACCAATTATATCCGCAGTGCGAAGGGAGGAGGGAGAAGACGGCTACTACGAGTCCTTGTCTGCCCTGGATCTTTACATATTATAGCACTCATGTCTACCACTAATGCCACAGTTGGATGTGAGCAATTAGGGCTGAAATGAGTGCTTAAGAGGGAAATATTTGCTCTATCCAAGGCCAAGAACATATCCTATTACTGCCAGTCTTTCAAGGATGCAGACGGTGGAGTAGAATTGGATGCCAGGGTTCAGGGGTGGGGAGTGTTTGGGTAATTCTATTTTGCAAAGTAGCATGATAAAACCTCTTTTGGTGCTTTAATTATTCTTGTAATCTGTTTTGCATGCGTATCAGCATGCTGGGGGTGGAGGGAATGCGGGGGTGATTTAAGGGAAAAAGAAGATCTCTGATTCAGTTAAATGTGCCTGCAGCAGCGAGAACCGTCAGGCAAACACTTGCTCTGGGCTGCTTATGCATAATGCTTCACCAATGGTTAGTTTAATAACCAGGATTTGCATATGGTGCATAAGCAACTCAACTCTTGAAATATGAAACAACAAAAAACAGCCATGATGAAAAGCAAAATGTGGGAATCATCCGTCACATTTTCTGCCGTACAAAGCTTCGTGTGCTTTGTCTTCTTCAGTTCATGCAGCATTTGTATGCTGAGAACTGCAGCCGGGATTCATCAGTAGTGCAGTTTATTGTGATTATGATGCAAAATAAATCTGCAAACAATGTGTATCGATCAACTGTACCGCTGAGGAAGCTTTCGACCCTGAGATTATACAGGGCATAATGAATGATTATGACTCTTTTTTTGGTTTCACCACAAAAAAATTTTTCTAGAGCAACTCCGCCTTCAATTCCGATCACCTGCTTATATTAATGCACTTGTTATTCTGCATTAATTCGCATTTATATTAATTAATATTTTTACAGGAACAACATACACGGGTACTTTATAATATTAAGGTAAAATTCTAACAAAAATCTAACATGGGAAGGTCATTACATTTACATTACAAGCTGCAATTTGTGTCTTATTAACTCTAAAGGGGAAAAAAAGGTGGAGGTGTATGGAGTTATTATAACAAAGTGTAATTGATAACAGCAAGTAGCCTGTTTTGCAGATCCTCCAAAACATTAAACTAAAAATCACTAAAAAGTATGATGCATCCTTCAAACTTCTGAATTTTTATGAATGAAGGTAATGATCAGATGAACATTTTTGCCAGATTTTTACATAAACAAATAGCATTATAACTATCCTACAAATCACAGACACTTTTGACTTGATTTTATTAGATTTTTCAAGCACGGCAATTTTCTATTTAGCTCAACAGTGCTAACATTTACTGTCTAATTTGTCTCTACCACATATTTCTTACAGGTTTTGAAGTACCAACTACTGAAAGTATCTTATAAACACTGGAATTCTTGGTACGTTTGTTGGTACTAAAGTGTTTAAACATCATCTCACGAACAGAGTTATAACTTTTTGTTCTTGCCAATCTTCTGCTCCACACTCCAGTCCAGCAGGTGGCGGTATTGCACCATACAGCTCATAAATTCAAAAGAACAAAATGAGATGATTTATTTCTGTCTTTTTACTGGCTGCTCTCACCATGGGGTCGCCATGGCGGACCATCCAATCCGCACACAACTTGGCATCTATTTTACACCGCATGCCCTTATTGACGCAACTCTCCCATTTTTCTAACAGGGCTTGGGACCGGCATTGCATGCTGTGGCTGGATAGTATGGGGTTTGGCAATGTACCGACTGTGGGGCTCGGATCCTGAGAATTTGCCAGAGCCGTAGTACATTTTCAAAGAATTGGTCAAATTCAGATGTGCGTAATTTATATAGCGTGAATTGATTTGGAATTAAAACCTTAACTTTATGAGTCAATTCAACCTACAAAAGAAAATCACTAAGTCCTATAGAAAACTGCTTCCTGTCTCTACGAATTTGGTTTATTATGCACGACGTAATATGCTTTGGTGCTTGGTCCCCTAATAATAAATGGGCTTTGGAAGAAACGGACAGCCAAAAAACGTTCTTTTTTTTAACCTCACCTCGTGTGTGTCTGAACAGCAAGCGAATAGATTCCTCCGAAACACTGATCCTGAACGTTTTCTATATCCCTCATATAATCCCCGCACCACCCCACCCCACCCTGCTGAGACCCCCGTGCACTCTCCTCCCTCTTATGAATATGGATATGCTTCCTGCTGCAGTTAATAGCCAGGATGTGAAAAATGGATTAGATTCATGGCCTCCGGCTGATTCCCGCAGGACCGTGGTGCTAATCAACAACGTGAAGCTTCACGGGGAGGGGGAGGGGGGAGGTTCTTGGTGCTTGGTGGTGGTAGGGGTGCCGTCTCTTTCCAGGAGGACAGCAACGGCGGAAACGATCACGTTTGGAGGAAAAAACAGAGACGCGTGAAGCATTAATAATATAAATTCAATTCAATCGGCTAAATTATTGCCTTGTTATGCGCTATATTTCGTCTTGAATGCTAACTGGTGGAAAAGCAGCTTAGCATTGACGGCGTAATGGAATGGAATAGAATAAAGAGCTACAGAATCTTTTTTTCCCCCACAGTCATCTGAAATGCGCCTCTTGTTTCCTCGCTGAAATCCTTTTAATGATGATACAACACACATACAATCAGTGTCTAGAGTGGCATGTCATCACAGCAGCTACATCAGGTACGAGCACTGCATCGATTTGGAAATGCTCTAATGTAACGAGGAAGCGAGAAAGCTTTTAATATTTAAAAAGAAAAACAAAACAAAACGCAAATTTCCACATTTGTCATCTTCCATCATGTAAACAGTGAGATCTGATGGATCAACTTCAAGAATGGGTCAGTCTTATATTCCCCTTTGTCTGTCTCTCTCGCTTTATGTGCGTCTCTCTCGCTCTCTCTCTATCAGTGTCTGTCACACTGATCTCTGAAGATAAGGACTGACAGAGAGAGACATGCACAGACTACCACAGAGGGAGAGACAGAGGCTGAGAGAGTGAGACAACAATACAAAGCGAGACACACAAAGAGACTGCATAACTCATTCTGGATCTCACGCAGAAAACATTCATATCTTTTCGTTGCTAATTTTCCCGACAGCACCGTTGAGGAGTTTCTTAATAAGGCATCAAGTAGGCCACAAAAGGAAAAAAAAAAAGAAAAAGTTCTGAGATCTTCTCCTGTTACTATGACGACCAGTTTTCATCATGAAAAGTCCTAAAATCCAACGGTTTTAAATTACACAGCACCAAATTACAGAGATATTTCTATTTAATCAGAGAACGTGGAACATAGCGGCGGCTCACTCAGGCGCTAAAACTCTGATTAGCAAAGTCACAAGCTGTGCGAGTTAAAGCTTAAAAAAGATTCTCTAAATAATTTAAACAAAACAAAACATTTGCTAAGTAAATGAACTGTAAATGAACTGTAAATGAACTATAATTAGAAATCATGTGATTTGTGAGCCAGCGATTTTATAAATTCATTCATGATATGATTAAAGCAATGCGGTTTAAATCACTGTTGCTAGGCAACTAGGAAACATGGCCAGTCAACCGAATGCTAGCTACTTGATTAATCTTGAAAGATAGCTAGCTAGCATGTAGAAATAATAATGAAAGTGTTTCCTACAGATAACGTAAACACACAGCGATGCCGAAAATGAGACAAATTTATAGTTTATATCAACATTTTCCTCAGATGTGGTGTTAGATTTTTGAAAAAAAGCTCCATTGTAAAAATACACTTAAAGTCCTTTCTAGCATCAGTTAGCATCACGGAAATCACAACGAATCCTGAGACACTGAAATATGCTCCCGGAAACAAGCCGTTCCAGTGCAGACATGTCAAACACGCGACCCCATGTGTGCGCTAACAAAGGAAGTGCACTCCGTTTATTTCCTCCCCTAATGGGTTTCCGAATGCAGCCATTACTCGCCCCATATAAACCCGAGTGCTGATCAATAGCTGCGTCAGTGTGTGTTATTCGGAATATCATCTCATGCATGGACTCGTGGGAGTTGGAATTTTATAGCGGTGCATGTGACCTGTCCGTCAACCGCTCACTCATCTCCTCTCCCTTGCCCTCTTTGTCTTTCTCTAAGCGTCTCTACCCCTATTTTTCTCCCGCTGTGGTTAGCCTCTTTGTTTCTCGTTCTCCATCTTTTTCCGTTCCTCTCAATTTCTTTGCTCCTTTTGCCATCCTTCTTTACCCGTCTCCCACTCTGTCTTCCACAGCCTCTCAATCTTTGTCTCTCTCTCTCTCTCTGTCTAAATTTCTCTATAAATTTCCCTGCTCCTTTGTACATCTCTCATTTCCCTCAGTCTCTCTCACCTCTCTCTATCTCGCTGTCTTTCTCACAGACGCTCTCTGAGTTGTTCTCGGTTTGTCTCTCCTTATTTCTCTGCTGATTTCCCCATTTCTCTTTCATTTGTCTCCATGTCTTTCTCAGTCTCTCTCATTCTTTGTCTCTGTGGCAGTCTCTCTCTCTCTCTCTCTCTCTCTCTCTAAATGTCTCTTAGGTTTTCTCTCTCTGACTTTTCACTTTATTTCTCTTTCCATTTCTTTGTCTGTATCAAAAGTCTTGCTGAGTCCCTTATAGTTTGTCTGTCTCTCTCTCTCTCTCTCTCTTTCCCCATCTTTTTTTCCCGCATTCTTTGTTTCTCCCTTTCTACTTATCTGACTCTTTTGCGGTCTCGTTCTGTCTCTGTCTCTTTCACAGTCTCTCTCTCTCTCTCTATTTGTCTCTCACAACTTCTGTGTATATTTCTGCTTGTGTATACCGCCCTCTTACTCCTTTTTTCTCTCTTTCAATGACCTTATTCTCAGAGGTGACGGCTCTGTCACTTTCTTTGTGCTTCTCAGTTTCTACTCATCTAAAAACCACACAATAAAAAAAGTGCTCTCTCTTTCACATGCTTCATCATTAAATTGTATCCGTCCCCCCCCCTCTGTTTGTCTCTCTCTCTCTCTCTCTCTCTCTCTCTTATGTAGTTTTCCTTTAATTTCTCTTAATTTTTTCAACAAGAGTCTCTAGTTCTTCGGTCCTGATTTGTCAGAAGCTGAAAACACACAAAAGTGCATTAACTGATTTCCTAACTCTTTCGTTTGAGTAAAAAACGATATTAATCTGCTTCACTGTCTTGTACCAGCAGTGTGTGTCGAGTGAAGAGTAAAAAGTACCTGCAGTTGGGCGGGGGATCCAAAGTGATCTCGGCTAGCTCCTTCTGAATTCTGCAAGGCAACAAGAAGACACATTAGGGGCTGTGTTCAATCTTATCTCGAAGGCAGTAATACATTTAAAGCGTACAATTCAATTGACGCATAATACGTTCAATGCGTTTAACTAGTGTATAGATTTACACAGCCGACAGAGAAAGAGCGCGCTTTGAACCCGTCGGACATCTAAAGGAAACCGAATGAACCGTCAGGATAGATCCAGGCTGGAGAGAGCTTTGATTGTCTGATCTAAAACACGACTCCCGGGTGACTGAGGTATACAGAGTTCATCTGCGCTGCATAACCGCGCCGCTTCTTTTAACTTTATCGCCACAATCATATTAAAATCTACACAGACGACAAATCCTTTTAAAAAGATTGTGTCTTAAAAGAACTTTAAATTAACTGGGAAAATTATCGCTCTCATCAGCTGTGTGTAATTTGGTCCGGTCAATGCTAAAGCACCAAAATGACCTTTTCCTCGGTCTTCTCCTTTTTCCTTCTCCTTCTAGACCTATTATACAAAATTCATTTTTGCGCATGTACCCAAAAAAATAATAATCAAAAAATTATTTTGCCTTTTTTCCCCATTTTTGTATAGGCTGGGACTTAAAGAAGATGATTAGATTTTCCCCACTGTTGTGACCTCATATAAGAAAGGCCCCTCCCCGTACTCGTTACCTGTTCACTGGAAGGGGGGGGCGTGGCTCAGCAGCACCTCATTTACATAGACACTGAAACGGCGCATTTGGAACAGGAGTGAAACAGCAGGAGTTACATGATGTTTGGGGGAGGGAGCTTTCAGCTGGGTCATTAATTAAACCCACACACGGTCATACTCTTTAGGAAGCTCTAAGATCTGTCAACTCAAAATATGGGACCTTTAAGGAGCCAAGGACAGGGCGATGATGTTCTTTTGGGTTCTCCTGCTAGGGGTGCTGCAAATCTTTCAATCTTTGGATTCGATTTGGCAGAGGTTTTACACCGGATGCCTTTCCTCTTTATTATATCTGTATATCTGTATATCTATATTCCACTTTTCAGGGAATCAAACAGCAGTCTTCTACCAGGAAGGAAGATATACTGTATTCCTGGGCTAAATCAACGAAATGTTGAGTAAAGCTGCTTTTACATACAATAAACCTGCTGCTTCACACTTTACTACATCTTTGATGTACATTGATATCGCATGCATCGCGACAAGGGTTTTAGACGTTAACACCTGGCATGGAGAATTAAAATGTGAACCGGCCATCTCGTTTACAAAGGGAAGGGCCGTTTCAGGGAAATAATGAATGATAAAGTAGTGTGCTGCAACTCAACACACTAAAGGAGAACGTGTACAACATTGTACACGTTTATTTATATTTCTTTTTACTCATTTATGGTTTCACTTACATTTTAGCAGCGACAATAATGTCAGCTAGTTCCCTTATCGGCATATTGATTTTCTCTCACTTGATTTTTTAAAAGCGCAGATTGTCAAATAGCCAAAGGAAAAGGAAAACACAACTCACTTTATCCGGAAGAATTCCCCTAAGAAAGCCAAATAAGAAATGATCCAAAAAGAAATTTTACCAGGATATAGGTAACAAGTACATTATTCTATTTATACAGAGACTATGGTTTATTCACCATTTGATTTTTTTTTTTGTCCCACAAATTATTTGCTCATAATTTCTGAGATACAATTAATGCCAAGTGCAATAATATATTATATCTTTATTACATTCTACTTTAGGGTATGATTATTATTTTTTTCTCAGCTGTATGATGACTCATAATCGGCGCTCTGTTTACGGAATTGCAATGACAGCTTCATTACCAAGCGAAGTCTCACACCCTGCATTTAACATAATGATTGCAGGGCTTCACAGCCATTAAATCACTGTTCATGACAGCTGAATCCTACTGCGTCCGTTAAAAACAGCTCAGCGGGTTTCGCAAAGAATCAGTGATGAATCACGAGCGTGTGGGGGGAAAAAAAAAAAAAAAAGATGTGCTCTCAACAAAGCGCATAAAAGAATGAGGGCACAAAAAAAAAAAAAAAAAAAAAAAAAACTCAGCGTAAAATGGAGCGAGGTGCGTGCTTTTTACAGATCTATTCGGCTTGTACTGTATCCTACCTCAAAGAATAACACCGTTATCATTCTAATCGCTGTAATGGCTGAATGTTTAAACAATGATAAAAATATTTATTTAGTTGTATAACAGAAATATGGTGGAGTCTGTGCAAGAAGAGTCAAGTACTCTTTGGGTTTCTTTATTTCTTTGTAAATTATAAAATAATACATTAAAAAAAAAAAGTGCAAAAAGATCAGCAAAGATCAACTCCCGCCTTCTGCGTTTTGACTATAATTACTTATAATCCCTGAACACAAAGCCGGGACTGAAATTCTTGTGTTTTTAGCGCAGTTTAGCTCAATACTTGTTACTTATTAATTCTAAGCATCAGTCTAATCCACATTTATGTATAATTAAGTGATTTATTAGTAATGATACTTTATTATTTCAATAATCATTTTTATTTACAGAATTCTACGATATGATTGGTTACAATAATTTGGTCTAATCTATTATTAGTTAGAAACCTAGAGCATAAAGGCGGGAAATAAATTGTGTTTTTAAAGACAGTTTAAAAATCTACAGAAGTAAACGAGTCACTCTGGGTTTTGCAACATCTATAGATTTTTCTTTTAAAGCAAATGTTTACCTGTGTATTTTATTTCTTTCATGTACCTTTAGGGACTTCTTACAAACCCTTCTAAAATAATCATGAATAAATAATGTCTTTTTAATATGCAAACTTTTCCAAGAGGCATATTCAGTCACGTGACTAGGGCTCATTATGATATTTTAGGAAGAAACGCAGCCGACACGGAGCTGAAAAGAAAGAGGAGCAAGCGAACTGGAACAGAGTCTGCAAAGCAGGGACAAAGTGTCACCAATCGCTTTTTAATCAAAGTAGAGTTTGCATAGAAAGGTGGCGATCACATGGTTTAATGCACTTAGCATAAGTTTTTTTTTTGGCAATACCTAGGGGCAGTGATGGCTCAGAGTCTTACTGATCAGAAGGTCGGCAGTTTGAGCTCCAGCTTCACCAGGTTGCCACTGTTGGGCCCTTAAGCACGGCCCTTAACCCTGTCTGCTCCAGGGTGCTGTATCATGGCTGACCCTGCGCTCTGACCCCAGCCATGCTATGATAAGCGAAGAAAGAATTTCACTGTGCAGTAATGTATATCTGACAAATAAAGGCTTAACTTCACACCTCTGGTTCCATGTTTAACTTTTTCATTTTATATGTCTGCATCATATTTATACTGTACAAGAACATTTTACTTGTCTCATGTCATGTGTACACAAAATTCTGAGTACACCTTCTGTGAGAGAACGCAGGGGCGTGCAAAGGAAATTAACCACAGTGTACAGAACAAGTCAGAACTTGTTCAGTCAGAACGCACAAAAGACAGACAGACAGACAGACAAATAGATCTAGATAGATAGATAGATAGATAGATAGCCTGACGGACACACAGATAGACAGACAGACAAACAAATAGAATGACAGACAGACACACAGATAGACAGACAGACAAACAAATAGAATGACAGACGGACAGACGGACAGACGGACGGACACACAGGTAGACAGACAGACAAACAAATAGAATGACAGCCAGCCAGCCAGCCAGCCAGACAGACAGATAGACAGATCAGCAGTCTGGCAGACAAACAAACCAACATCCTGACAGACAGACACATAGACACAGACACATAGACACAGACACACAGACACAGACACATAGACACAGACACAGACACATAGACACAGACACATAGACAGACACATAGACAGACACATAGACAGACACATACTATGCATAGATACATAGATCTAAACAGAGACATAGATAGATAGAGATAGACAGATAGACAGATAAATAGCCTGACCGACACACAGATAGACAGGCAGACAAACCAACAGCCTGACAGACAGACAGACAGACAGACAAATAGATCGATAGCCAGACAGACACAGACAAACCAACAGCCTGACAGACAGACAAGTAGATAGATAGATAGATAGATAGATAGATAGATAGATAGATAGATGGACAGTTAAATAGATAAATAGACCGGCAGCCTAACAGACAGACAAACCAACAGCCTGACAGACAGCCTAATAGACAGACACCTAGACAAATAGATAGATGGTTATAGAAACACAGACAGACAAACAAATAGATAGACTTGATATACAGAGACATAGATAGATAGATAGATAGATAGAGGGATACTTTTCTTTTCCTCTTTAATAAAGCAGTATCCTGTTTAACAAGCAGAACCTGATGCCAATAGTATGGATGCAAATTCCTCTTGTAACATCGAGTCCGTTGCTTCCTGGTAGTGAGTCATTTGCCAGAAATACCCTTAAAGAATCTACTCCAGGCAAGAAGAAATCTACTGAAGAATACCTCTTTCAGACAGTTGACCTTGTTGTGACATTGACTGTGTTAGAATCAGTTCCAAACTTGATCCAGTTCATGTTTTGGTTTCAGAGAGACACTCAAATAAATCCTACCATCTGTTCTTGAGAGCTCACTCTAACAAGATCACAGAAGACCAAAAAAAAAAAGAAAAAAAAGGCCTTTTACCCTCAGTACACACACAGTTGCAGGGTATATTTTACAGTTCATTATTTATGTAGCTTCTTATATATGAAATAGATTTATGAAACATTTTTAAATGATCATTTTAAGTGTCAGATTATGGTTCACCTTCCATTAACTTTCACACTGGCATCATGACGAACATGTTGGTAATCAAAGTGCAGTGTTTCCCCACACAGAGTATCTATGGACGGGCCACCCAAGTATATACTGACGACCACCTGAGAATATTTTTTTTAAATCTGCCCGGGAGAACGATCCCATCTTCAATCGATGATTTAAGTTAAGATTATAACGAGAAAGTCTTTATGGCTGTCATTTACATGCCTTGAAACTCAATTGAAATCCTACTGAGCCTTGCAAACGAGATTATACAATAAGAAAACACCACGGTGCACTACGTATAAAAGTTGCACTCACCTCTTGGCGCTGGTGGACAGTTTGGCCGCCGTTTTGCTGGAGATCTTGGTCTCTTTCTTCTTAGGCTGGGCCGGTTCGCGCTCCTGCTCCGGAGGAGCCGTTTCTCTCTGCTCGAGGTCCGAGCTCCCGCCGCTCGTGCTGGGGCTGTCGTCTGCTCTCTGCACCTCGCCGGACATCCTGGCCCTGAAACAGAGCGACGCTTTATATATACGCTGCTCTGGGAAGCATTAAGTTAGCGATAAATTATCTAAGGAAAAATAATCTACAGTCAGGTTTTTCTGAGCACGAAGAAGAAGAACATGATGAACATTTGATCTGTTAATAGTTGTAATCACCAGAGACCATCCGATACAATATTATCATGATACAGAGGTACCGATTCGATTTGTATTGCAAATAATGATTTTACAAATATTCAATTTATTATTATTTTTTTTCTCCAGATTTTCTTACTATTCTAAACAAACTTGGCAAATAATTCACCCCTACCACACAGAATGCCACATCTTTACCCTTTTATATTGCAAATCCTGTGTAATTTATACATTTTATATACAGTGGAACCTCGGATTACGAGCATAATTTGTTCCGGATTCCAAAACGCTCGTATTCCAAAACACTCGTAAACCAAATCGAATTTTCCGATAAGAAATAATAGAAACTCAAATTATTCGCTCCACAGTCCAAAATAATAAATACATAAAAATAATTAACACAAAATATTAAGTAAAAATAAAACAAATTAACCTGCACTTTACCTTTAAAAA
>JAQMYJ010000019.1:3598881-3616946 GCA_030014305.1 Clarias laeviceps | reverse complement strand
AACAGTACACGCGTGCACGGATGTTGATTATACCAGTAAGAGACGCGCACTAAGACCCAGCAGGGGAGACGATTACCTACAATTCCGAAGCGCAAAAGAGAGAGAAAAAACATTTGTGGCTCAGTTGTGATCTCGTGACGCTCGGCGTCAAAACAAGAAGTGCATGCGTGATAAATAAAACTCGGTACTCGTAAACCAAGACTTGTTCGTTTCCAAGTCAAAATGTATTAAAAATCTTTGCTCATCTTGCGGAACACTCGTAAACCGTGTGTTACTCGCAATCCGAGGTTTCACTGTATTTCTATTTTAATTATATTTTATTGTAATTTTGTAGATATGTACGTTTACTTCAAATGTAAAAAATCTACACTTTTCTTAGTGCATTTTTTCTTATTGCAGTAAAATCTTCCTATTCACTGTGTATGGTTGTGTATGTGACAAGTAAAACTGAACTTAAATGTGTGAATAGTTTAGAGAGCACCACCTGTAGGATCATACAGGAACAGAAATGTTTGACCCTCTTAAATGTAAATGTACAAATTAAAAATTCATTAACAAAAAAAAAAAAAAAAAAAAAGACTTGAGTCAGTACAAAGAAGATTTTCCAAACGAAAGAAAATCGATTTTCCGCCCATCTCTATGAGGTAGTTACTCTTTTCCCTCACCAGGCTCACATTTCTTGTGTTTTGAAGTTGATCTTGTCATGATGCAGCCAAACCACAAAGATAGATCGATTCAGATAGGGTTATTGTTGCGTGACTCAGATTTTGTTTGTTCTTTTTACATTTTCTCTCAGCCACATTATCTACAGTAAATATATATCCAGTATAGAACAATCCTCATATGAGCGCCATTGGGTAACATTTCTTCTGCCAAATTTCCTTCTGCATTTAAAGTTAACAGCTGCTAATAATGAGAAACAGTAAGGAGAAATTACAACCATTCAGTCCGGAGCTCGTGAGGTTAAAATAGTTTGTTTGAAATCGAACATTACAATTTTTTCCACTCCCTAAAAATCTTATTTGGGAAGTTCTGTTTTAAGATTGTGGACATATCCAGAAATATTACACACATTTTTATTTTTATCAGTCTAAATGCTATCACCATAGAAAGACGCTTTTTCTTCTCATTCCTGAAAAAGCTCGTCTTTATGTGAAAGGTGGAGAATGACCCGATAAAATAAGGGTTATCGCTCATGTTACAGCAGCTATAAAGAGTCAATCCATCCCCAACCTCTCCTTCTTCTCTCCTGTAAAATTAATGAAACTACTTTGAAATGTCTAGAAAGCATAAACTCCTCTGTCCTGAAAATCTGTGAAACTCCCTGACCGCCGCTCGTGCTGGAGCGACATGTCGTCTGCTCTCTGCACCTCGCCGGACATCCTGGCCCTGAAACAGCTTTATATATATACGCTGTGGCAATAAATTATCTGAGGAAAAATGATCTACAGTCAGGTTTTTCTGAGCATGAAGAAGAAGAACATGTTGAACATTTGATCTGTTAATAGTTATAATAGGTAACGTACATGACGCGAGGTAGTAGGAATGGGAATCACCAGAGACCATCCGATACGATATTATCATGATATAGAGGTTTTGCATTTGTATTGCAAATCATGATTTTATAAATATATTTAGATATTTTTGTTACGAAGCCGTGGAAATGGAGACTCCTTTAATAAACGAGATATAAACACCCTCGTACAGACAAATATCACAAATCCCTGTGCAAGTTGTTCCTATAGAACTGATATTTAATCAATTAGAACTATAGTACAAGATACCAGGGGCGTTCAAGTCAAACCGAGACTTTTGATCAAAGGGAGTTCTTACTCTCACAGCTCTCTCTCTCTCTCTCCACGGACGTACAGCCGCCTTTAAAACGTCCGCACCATTCAAATGGTTTACTGCGGATAACAGTCTCGTCAAATCACAAGACGCATCATCACAAGTCTCGGTTTGACTTTAACGCCCCGCGTTAAAAGCGTGATCCACTTTGCGCTTTTGTTGTTGTTAAACCGGTCGTCTTTAATGACTTAAAGCGCCGTTCATCTGCTGCACTTGCAATCCTTTTGACTCAACCCTTAACAAAAACGGATTAAATGGAAAATGTGTCTATTAATAGTCGATCTCATAGATAATGGGCGTCGGTGACATTTTACAGCGAACGCTGCCTGAATGTCAGGTGATTTATTTCCTCTTCAGTGCCCTGGGCTCGCTGAATTCCTTACACACTGACTCATTATTGCGAATCCCGCAGTGATTTCTGCATAAGAGATCATGTTGTGACTACGAGGAAAAGCTTTTCCATCTGGTATTTATGGAACGGCCGTGACCCGGCCACGATCGGCTCGCTTTATAGAGATCTTTTTTTTTTTTTTTGGAAAAGCAAACAAGGCATTAAGGAAAAAAACTACAAAGGGGGTCAAAAAAAGTGTGTGGGAATCACTTAAAAATGGAGAGGGAAGGAAAAACGTTCCCCCGTTTCCTTCTTTCTTTTAGTTTCAAAGAAATGCGACCGAATCAAAAATACAATCAAGATTCTGTAAATGTTTATTTTATTGTTTATTTTTCGAGTGATTTTATCCCAAAATCATCAGGAGTTATCGGTAGCAATAATTCTATTTGTTTTGCACCTTTAACATTACCTATTAAATGAACAGAAGTGCAAAAATAGTACTGCGCAAAAGTCTTGACCCCCCTCCTTCTTTCATATCTTCATATCAAGAGCCAGACTTTCTTGTATGTACTCTTGAGGAATCGTTCTCCAGGCTTTCTGAAGGACTTTTTCGGCCTTTTTACATCATTCAAGCATAAAAAAAAAAAATCCATCTAACTTAAAGCATAAACCAGTGAGAAACAAGTGCAGATGATCAGGCCGGTGATGCTGAATGCTGAGTGGTTGGAACAGACGAGAGGGGGAATGAGGCTGCTGCTGCTGAGGTTGTTATACGTACAGTATAGACCATTTTTAAAATGATATCTTTAAGGATTGCGCAGTGAATCATCTGTTCCCATTCCCAGGCTGCAAAGCGTCTAAAGATATCATTTAAAAATCCTTGTTTCTCCTCTCGTGGCTAAATCTCATCATGCTACGAAAATAAACTGGTTATGACTACAAGCTTTATGACACCAAAAAGTACAGTTTTCTACAGTCCGTCCTGTGTGTTTAAGGTGAGGCGCCAAATTTCTATGCAATCGCAGCATTTTCCCCTATATTTTCTCAACAAACTATTTACCTGCTAATGAAATGAAACTTAGTTCCTAATAAATATTACATTTCGATTTCTATAAGCAGATATTTTAAAGATCTTTATGCACGCATGGGAATTGAACCCACACACACTTTCAGTGCAAAACACTTCAAAAAAAGCTTTCGATTGGAGGAAATGAGGAAAACACTTAATTGAGTCCTTCAGGATTTTCTTACTCTAAAGCTGCTGGAGTACAAAATTTGTTCCAGTCGATCATTATGTTAACTTAATATTTTAGTTGTTTTCTATGTTGGGTTAATTGTTAATATTTTAGGTGGTTCTAGCAATACTGCACTCAGAAGTTCATCTATGAAGCTAGTATGTTCTGGAATCATTTACAATTTATCATTTTTTAAAACATTAAACATTAAGACAGACTGCGGAACTGGTTATCAATGCAAAACTACAACAAGTTTCACCTTCAGGACAACACCAGGGAACTAAACGTGACGCTACACTCAGGTGAAGATGAATAAAGACGGAGTCGCTGACACCACGGCTGTTTAACAGCTCAGACTACGACCCGAGACTCCATTCACACCATGCGTTCCTGCTAAAACTTCAGCCGGGCGAAACGCTCGACTGCACGCGGACACGACACGAGGGTGTAATCTAGTGCAGAGGTCACGACTGGAACACGAGCAGGTAGACAGACAGGATAAAGATAAAGACAGATAAATAAGACTGATAGATCGGCTCAGTAAGTTCCAGACGGAAAGAGAGCAACGACAGACGGAGAATTAAACCGGTCAGACAGTGAGATGGATAGATGAACAGACAAAGATAAGATGAAGATAAGCTGGAAGAAAAAATAAACGGCAGAGAGAGAAACATGAACGGGAAAAGATATACTGGCATATTTATAAATTAAAGATTTTTGAAAAGACAAAAAAAAAATATATATAGACATATGGGTCGATTGACAGATAGACAGATAGACAGATATATCTATACAGACAGACATACAGATAACTAAATAGACAGATAGATACGCAGACAGATACATACGCAGACAGATAGATACAGTAGATTGATAGATAGATACGCAGACAGATAGATAGATAGATAGAGATAGATTATACAGAACTTTTTCCTATTCTGAATTCATACATATACAAGGCACTATAAACACAGCCTCTGGTGGTCTAATCATCCCTGATGTACAGCTTATTTGTTTGTTCCCTGCTTTCACACACCTCACGCAAACACGTCACCTCGTTAACACGTCTTTTATGAGGTTAAAACACACGTGTCAGAGATGCAGCACACACTCCAGCAGCGATTAAAGGAGCAGCCTGAGACAACAGTGGACCGGCAGTCGCTGTTTTAGATCAGCGGCGACTCCTGTCTGAAAAACAAAATGAGAAACGGTAACAGAACGAGAGGAGAAGGAGGGGGTGTGAAGGCTGTCAGAGAGAACTGGGGGAGCGTAATTAGCAGCACAGGCAAACACAGATCCTGCTTTTGTTGCCAGATTGGGTAGTGTCACCTCAAGGCGGGAAACCGTACCAGATGAAGATCCCAAGAAGAACAAATTTTTCATCAGACGGTGAGATAAATCTGGTATCAAATCAATTTGCAATTCAAGTTTAACACCATTCTGTTTCATCGTACTACTAGCAGCTTATAGGTTTAACTAAAGGTTTATGAACACAAAAGTATTTGACCAAACCGGCGGTGACTCTGTATCCAAATACATTTACTTCAATATGGAGTCGGTCCCCCTTTTGCAGCTTTAACAGCTTCCACCCTTCTTGGAAGGCTATTCACTTCATTTTGGAGCGTTTCTGTGGGAGTTCGTGCCCATCAATTTATGAAGTAGAGTATTTAGTATTTATGAGGTCAAGCGCTGATGTTGGACGAGAAGGCTTGGCTGTTCCTTGTCCTTTCCAGTTCATCACAAAGGTGCTCGATGTGGTTGAGGCCACAGGGCTCTGTTTTAGGGCCAGTCAAGTTCTTCCACACTAAACTCATCACACTGTTGTATGTCTTTATAGTTCTTGCTTTGTGCACTGGGGTTATATACAGTCATGTTGGAATTGAAAAAGAGCCTTCCCCAAACTGCTGCCACAAAGTCGCTTATGCTGAAGCGTCAAGACTGCCGTTCACTGAGGCCTGATTGATTGAAACGCCTGAATTCAAGAATTAACAGACGCATCACAGTCTGAGCCGGGGTTTCAGTACGAGCTGGGCCTGACACACGGTAGACGCCGATGCCTTCCGTTACAGTCGGTGAGGACAGTCTGTGACACGCTCACAGTATGATGTAAAAGTTAATGATGACCACCTGCTGTGCACCTGCACAAACACCACCCGCCATTCATACAAACAAACAAATAGAATTTTTAACATTTGTGGCATTGGTGGCTCAGTGGTAGGTTTCTCTCCTATCATGCAGAAGGCCCATTCGCACCCAGTGCCGGTCCCAGGCCCGGATAAAAAATAAATAAATTTAAAAAACGAGGGATGTGTACGGAAGGGCGTAAAATCTGGGCCAAGCATCCGAAAGACTAACAACATTTCTGACACCGTCCCAACTTTGTCCTCAGCTTTCGATCATTCAGAATTGACAGTTATGCATTTTAAGACCTTGGCTCCCATCCCATGACCCAAGACATCTTGTGAAGCATGTCATTTTCTTCCAGAAGAGCATTTCCTCCAGGTTTTGTGCTCATCACTCACACAAAGTTAACTATAAGTTGGGTAATGAAACTCAAGCTTAAACTCACAATCTGGCAACCCTGTAATGCTGATAAACGGCTGTAACCCGCATCATGTGTCGCGCGACTCCACTCTTAATCACACCAACAACCAAGAAACAACAGCCACACCGGGTTGCCATATTCCTCAAAAACAACCTTGTCTATTTTGAATGTATTGTTGTTTTTTTAAAGAGTGGTGTATGTGATTTATACACAGATACACAGACTCTGGTGTTTTGTGGGTTTTAAAATAAAGATTCATCCCCGCAACCACTGCATAATTCCCCCCAAAAACCCGAAATGACCAAATTGGTCAGCATTAACACAAAGGGAGTAAGGTTGCCAGATTGTGCGACTGGGGTTACAGTTAATCGTTGCTCTAGATGTTTCAGCAGAGTCAAGGAGGACTTCGTTACAATCTGGCAACACGCGAGGACAGCCTGGCTCGTCCCGACCCACACACACATACACACATGCCCTAAAAAAAAAAAAAAAAACACTTTCGCGAGACATTTAATCCACTTTCCACGCGCGTCCCGAGCACCCGCGTCCGCGTTACCTGTCGAGCCTCCGTCGACGCTGAAACCCGGGGCGGTTTGTGTTTGACGGTAAATCGTTGTCCTGTCCTCTGCTCGCTCCGCCGTCCGCTCGCCCTCGTTTCCTCGCTGTTTAACTGAAGCCTGGGAGAAGAAAAAAAAAAAAAAACCCGATAACAGAAAGCGAAGCAGCCAGACCGCCTCCACGCAGGCGCGCCCCCGAGACAAGAGCGCGCAGCGCGTTCACGTGCCTCTGATACTGTTGGGTTTTATGTGTGTATACTGTATATGGGGGTCATTTGAGTTGATAGATTTGGATCTTTTGAGTCTGAAAAAAATATTAATTTTGAAGAACTATAAGTAACCCAGTGTTCACACTAGTGAGCTTACAATGTGCCTGAACTGCTGGGAAAGATGCAAATATACTCCACTTTCAACACATATACACATGCAGATCATAAAACTATATAAAATTTTATGATTTACTGTTACATTAGTTGAGGAACGACTGTGACATACATACACACACACACACACCGGCCACACAAACAGTTTTATATATATTAGCGTAAGTTCCCGCCGTTGATGGGTAAACAGTTTGTAGAAATAGTTAAAAGGTTAAAGCTTAAAATAAGCTGATCAGCTTTAATGTAATCAGTGATATTATTATTTCACATTGAAGCCCACATACACGTCTGTCTTTCTGTATGACGGAACTCTCTGCCTAACTTGTTAATACAAAGAAATCGAATTCTCTAAGGTTGAGTATCTAACGCCTTGTTCACGCTAAGTTGTAAGCAGCCAAATATAGTACACTCCCTGTTCGGTTATCGGAGAGTGAATCACAGATAAGAAATCGAAAAAGTAGATCACATAAAGATTTTTATCCAGTTTTGTCTTGTCCAGCATGTTAAAACTCACTTCTACCCTTTCAGTGCTGTTATTTCAGCGGTGAAAATATGAACTAATCCCAGTAAAGATATTCAGTTTAGCTTTTCTAATTAAACTTTAGGTATATAGCCAAGTATTGCAAAAGTTTCATTAAATTCTGTCCAGCCAGTTATATGTGATGCTGTGACATGTGGCAGGGGGGGGAAGGGGTGCATTTTAGAGCATAACACTGGTGACACTTTACACCCTCACCTTGAACTGCTGTGGATATGTTTGCTCTAACGACCCGTGTTTCATCTCATAATGGCGCTTCACATTACTTCTTTTTTTATTAGCACCATGGTTCAGAACATATGAGACAAACTGGGTTTGAACTTCCTGCAGGAAGAATAAACATACATTGATCTGTCCTTTCATCTTCGAAGGTTCAGTTTTCATAGTCTACTTGCATTGCTGTTGTTTCTGTGTCTTTCGCATACTCTTTCTATACACGGTAAACTATTGTGTTGATTGGCTCTGTTGAGTGATGCGTATAGCCACGCCCCCTTGAGGGGAAAACTGCTAAATTACTCTCACTCACTCTCCCTCATCTTCTATACCGCTTTATCCTGTATTCAGGGTCGTGGGGACCTAGAGCCTATACCAGGAGGCTCAGGGCACGAGGCAGGGTACACCCTGGACATGGTGCTCAGAGCCCACTGCAGTCGGTATGCATATATGAACGGCGCTTATATATAAAATGTATTATTATTATCTTTGGACTGTGGGAGGAAACCCACCAAGCACGGGGAGAACATGCAAACACCATGCACACAGAGACGGGAATACCGCTAAATTAGTAAAAAAAAAAAAAAGTCCTAGATGCTGTGACATAATCTGGCACATAACTGCTCATAACTTCAGTTCTACTGAAAATTATGATTTCATTTGTGGCACAGATTTCATTTATGGCCAATGCCAGAAATTTTTCTGAATCTGGTTTCGGGTCCTCCAATGTACAGTATGAAACATAAAGATATCATTGAAATAGTGAATTCTGACTAATGTATACACAAAACCTTTCTTTTACCGATCAGCCATAACATTATAATTGCCTAATATTTAGTAGGTCCCCTTTTGCCACTGTAACAGTGATGTGCTGTTTCCTCAATTGTTTCCTCAATTTAATCTACACTAGCGCTTTTATTATATTGGACTACACAGGGCAGCCTTCACTCCCCATGTGAGTCAGTGAGCCTTGACCACCCATGTCCCGTCACCAGTTTAGCGGTTTTTATTTCTTGGAGCACTTTTCGTACTGACCACTGCAGACCAGGAATATCCCACAACTGCTACAAAATTTTGGAGTTGCGCTGACCCGGTTGTCTAACCCTCACGTTTTGGTCTACATTTTCAATATCTCGGTACAATGGCGGCTGGAAGTGGGCGATGAACCTTTTTTTCCGATGTATCGATGTGTTGGAAGCAGAATAAAATGGGAAGCATAAGGATTTGAGTGACTTTGACTGTACACAGGATACAGATGATGAAAATGAGATGAGAATATACTGTATAAGCTGATATCATATATAGCAACATGTATAGTAATAAATTTAGTTTAAAAATATTTCTACGAGAATATTTATAAAAGAAAAGTGTTTCTTTTCCTGAAGTGTGAATACATTTTTTGGTCTGACTTTGTATATACTGTACCAGTCAAACATTTGGAGACACACTTCTAGGCATGCCTAAACCTGGAAACAATTACAAGTCATAGTAAAAGTACCAACTTTTTGTGAATACATTTTCTCATCAAAAACTATAGGCGGGCTGTTTTTTTTTTTTCCTCTTTCATGTCTGCGCACATCTGGAGGATTACATGCAGCATCTACCAAACAGCCCATCAGAGCCAAAACATCTGTTCACCTGTAATGTTTAGCAATTTCATGCACAGTGGTGTTAAACACACAGGAGAGCCGTGTTTCTCTTTAAAACTTTCTGCTGTCATCGTGATGGGTTGTCACAATCTGTGTGTCAGATTAAAAACCCTGATGTAATATTTAGGAATACTTGCTAACGCAACTCAAAACAAGCCTGTCAGGAGATCTAAGAGGTTATTAGAATGCAGACACATACTGTACTGTAAGTGGAAACCCATTAATCAATAACTGTCTGGAATATTCCTTAAGTATGCAGTTTGTTTGAGACTCACCGATAATGGTTAATTTGTTTAGTCAGTAGGGGACACAGTGTCTCATTATGCTACAGTCTCTCGATTAAATGGGACGTTCAAGTCAAACGGGATTGTGATTAAATTTCCAATAAATGAGAATACATTTATACAGTACAAGACTTCAAGATTTGAAAAGATTTGAATGGTGGCCTCCGAGTGGCGCAGTGGTAAAAATCTCCCTATCATCCGGAGATCGCAAGTTCGATTCCCGGGTGATGCTGTAACCTCTCGCAGCCGGAGGTCTAGAGAGAGCTGATTGGCCGAGCTCTCTCAGAGGGGAGGGATGAGAGGTACTTCGTGCTCCCACATTAATCACGACTCAATCAGGGGCGTCTGTGAGCTCACGCAAGCAAAAGGAGCGGATAGCGCTGTCCTCCGAGTGTGTTACGCCGCCCCCAACGGTGCGTGAGCAAGCAGTTTGAAAAGATGCGGCTGGCGTCACATGGTTCGGAGGAAACACGTGATGGTCTTCGGCCCTCCCGACTGAGTGGTCGTAGTAGCAGCCTTAATGTGGGACCCCTAGTGATGGGGAGAAATTGGACGTGACTAAATTAGGGAGAAAATCTGGAAAAAAATAAACACATTTGAATGGTGCAAATGTTTTAAAGAAAGCCGTACGTCCGTGAATGATGATCCCAGACAAGGTGGCTCAGAGCCCACTGCAGTCGGTCCCTTGAACAATCAAGGGATTAAGCATTGATGAGAAGTTCGGATTAATAATATTCAAATGAATCAAGGTACACAAGATAAATAACGCACTCGTTTAATCAGTTTATATATGTCAGAACAAGATTAAACCAATGCCATTTTTACTTCCATTCTGTTTAATCAAACAGCAAAGAGGAACTAAGTGCAGGTAGGAGCTAAACTCCAGAGCAGAGATCTGAAGAAAGGTCAGACCAGACGCTCAGTAGGATTGATCCGAGGAATCGTTCAAACTGACCGTTTGAACTTGTCATTTGTGAAAACTATGGTGACTAGAAACGCCTTCAGTGTTGTCCCAGAGGCATAATGTTTGCATGATGGATGAACTGAAGGGAGTATTTTTTGGCATTTTCAGTACAAAATTAGCCTTTTTGACCCTGATGGAACCTCATTATTTCTGGCAGAAATAAAATGGCATCAGTTTTCAACAGATGGTAGAGTGAGATTTATTTTGGCGGAACCTCATCATTCTCAGCATAAACGTCATCAATTTTGGCACTGAAAGAAAATTGTCCATTTTGGCACAGATGGAATGTCACAGTTCATATACACTGATCAGACATAATATTTTACCCATAAACAATGTTTGCCTTGTACTTCTGGCATGGTTCTGTCCCCTTAGGTTCCTCAAGACCTCTAGGGGTTTGCTGTGGTGTCTGGCACCAAGACGTTGGCAGCAGATCCTTTGGGTGTTGTGGGTTCTTGGGTGGGGCTTCTGTTGATCAGACTTGTTTGTTTGGTGCATCCCATGGGTGTTTGGATTGGGATCCATGGAATTTGGCAACCAGATCAACAACTTTGAACTTGTTGTCTGCTAAGCCCCATACGATTCATATTGTGGTGCACTGGGTGTTCTGGCGTTTTTTTTATCATGGCCAACATTGACTTTTTTTCCACAGTTTGTGCTGCATTGGCTTTTCTCTGGGATCAGATGGAGAGTCTGGCCTTTGGTCTCCATGGGCATGGGTGAGCCTTGGATGCCCATTTTACCGATCAGTCATAATGTCATGACTGATCGGTGTATATGATACAAAACCTGATCCGAGATATTAGAAGCCTAGTCACTGGAATAATTCGTCTAAAAAAAGGTGAAAGACAGAAGTCCTCTCTTTTTAAGGATTCAGTGATGCCGTCTCTATATTTATCTGATAAGTTTGACACACATTTTCAGCCGTGATGTCAGTGTCAGCATTGAGTCAGAAACCTAGCAATTCTGCAAGCACCAACAACACACACTCTGCAGGGTGGCAGGTTGAAAGAGGGAAAAACGGAACAGACGGCCAAAACAGAGAAGGAAGGCAGAAAGAAAGAAAGAAAAGAAACTCCAAAATACACCAATTCATCACTGCTTCATTGATGTGTTTTGTCTGTTTTAATTTTTCTCATGAATATCTGTAGAATGCTTTTCCTCCTGAAGCTTATTTTCTCCCCGAACAGGGCCTTGGTTTCCTTTTAAGACAGTGCCAGATTAAAAACCTGAGCGCATAAATCTCCAAGGCCGTATGTCTCCGCACTCTCCCGGGGCAACTTGAACTTTACACGCTCACTTTAAAAGGTTCTAGAGCCTGAGGACATGGGAACGTCCTATTCTTTAAACTTGCTCTAACAAGGAGAGTGAATTATCACATGCTTTAAATCATCTTGGCATTAACGAACAGGCGGGAAAGCAGCAGATTAAAGATATAGTGAAGCTGAAATTAAAATGTACACACTGTTGAATTCTCGATTATGTCCGGTCAGCAGGTGGAGATTAATTGTCTATAACAGCAGCTCTGGCGTTAGTTTCCACTGTGAAGCAAATCAAGGGTTAACGGGACGTTATGGCAATAGAGTTTATGTAATAACTTAAACATTTCATTTAAAGGCACTTGTATGATGCATGCTCCATTTAATTTAATAAAGAAATGTGTGTAAAACATGGCGGTGAAGTTTTCTGTAAAATAGACGTGTATTTAATGTTTTTGGAAGGAATATTTAATGTCTGTGCTGGAACAACTGCTTATATTGAAAAACAGCACCTTGAACATTGCACAAGATCGAATGTGAACCTCGTTCATCATTGGTATTGAAAGAGGAGTACTGTAAAATGCAGGATCTGCTGTTTTTGGAAGATCATTGGATTTATCATTGGAAGTTACAGTACATATTCTTTCTTGCAGTAAAAGTAAGTTTTCCTGTACCTCCCATGTTTAGTGGTACTTTACTTTACAGATGCATAACAGACCTTTTATCTGGCCTGGACAGATGAGTGCCATTATATTTGGACATGGCATAAATGTGAACATGTCCACTAGATGGCATAAAATGAACTGAACAAACTTCATATGTACATTTTTCAGCAGAAAAAAAAGATTGTTTCACACACACACACACACACATATATATTTTATTCAACTGCTTATTAATAAATCACAAAACTAATCACGAAAAAATAATGATGCACAATCAGTATATTAATATTAAAAGCATCTGCATTATATATTATTCATACATTCCATTATAGGGGAATTCATTGTTACTAGACATTAGAGTTCTTTAAGCATTAACATAAAGCATTAACAAACATATTTCATTCTATATACAGAATGATACAAATACACTGATAGTAATTCAATACTTAATACACTACCTATTGATATTTTATGTTTGCTTGAACAGGAAGAAAAGAAAGTGTGTTTAATTACTTTTAAAGTCTAAAATATTTAACTTGATAATTTAATACTTTTTTACTTATCATAAAGTGTCTATTACAAAGTGTTCATATACAACTGCAGGTTTATATATATTTAAATAATTATAATAAAAATGCATTTTTATCCTTTTAGAGTTGTATGTACAGTAATTGTTGTAGAATGTCCTCGAGACATGTCCTTCTCAGCCTCTTGATTTTCTCTCTTTTAAAATTTATTTAAAGCTTCCATATTTGTAACAAGTTAACACAAGGTGTATGTCAATGCTTCTTCTCTATGTAAATGAGTTCCTGCTGAGCCACGCCCCTCCAGAGAACAACAGAGCTGACAAACAAGCCGTGTATCATCATCTCTATACCACTTTGTGGTATACTGGGGCAGGAAACCCAACAAGCAGTAGCCAGAGGAAACCCAACAAGCACAGGGAGAACATGCAAACTTCATGCAAATGCATACAGACCTGAGGAAGGACTCAAACCCCAAACCTGGAGGTGCAAGGCAACAGTGCTAACCACACACCACTATGTGCGTGCATGCGTGTGTATGTGTGTGTGTGTGTGTATAGTACATTGAGATGACATTAAGAAAAATACATATATACCAAAGCACATAAACATTCCCCTTTCAGAAAATACATTATAGGCTTAAACAAAGTCGCTGACACTGGAGACTCCTTCTTGAAATATTCAACAAGTGTAATCATTTCTAATAAGCTTTAAGAGATTTGCACAAAAAAATTTGCCATCTGCCATGTGTGCTACCAATGCAATCATGTATTAGACTAAGTGTCAGTGGCTTCGTGGTTAGCACTGTCGCCTTGCACCTCCAGGGTCCGGGTTCGATTCCCATCTCGGGGTCTGTGTGCATGGAGTTTGCATGTTTTCTTGGTCATGCTTGGTGGGTTAGCTCCGGGTACTCCCACAGTACTCCCACGATTTCCTACCACAGTACAAAGACATGCAGATTAGGCTAATTGGCATTCCGTGTTCAGTGTGTGAATGCGCTTGTGATTGTTGAACTACCACAGTCAGAAAAAATGGGAATAAATACAACGGTAATCATGGCCTTCACGGTGCCTTGTTGTAATACAGAGGTTTCTAGATACAGTAGATAGATTATAGTAATGTTATATAATTATTATCAACCTAATCTGTATTAGTTCACTATGCAGCTAAACCCAGAACATGTTCTATCAGTGTGTGTGTTTGTGTGTCTTGTGGTGTCAGTCAGAGACAGCATGTGGGTTTACACTGCAGCCATGTCAGTGTGTGATTGTGTGTTCTGTCAGTCAGCGCACTGTCAGTGCTGTCAGCATGTGTGCAGAGACATGAGAGAGATCAGGGGTCTTGTTCATACTGCTCAGTGTTTGTCTGACCTGACAGCACAAAACGCACACACACACACACACATACTGTATTACCTTATGCCTAAAACATGTACAGCAGTAACCTCTAAAGGGCCATTTTACTTGTTATGGTACCCACAAAGATGAATAGACAATACTTTGGTGGAAAACCTTGTACTTACTATGTACCAAAGTATTGCGGTATGTCCTCGAGACATCTTGACTTTGTCTCTCTTGAAATTAATTAAAAGTCACATAAAAAAATTACTTTACAATTTTTTTTTTTTTTTACAAAAAGTTGCACTGCAAGCTACTGTGAAGTTTACATTAAGTTTGTCGTTTTAAGTGTGTAAGAGGGTGAGTCAAAAATTATCCGCACTCCGGTTGTATTAAATCTTTTGTTGGCCACACTGTCTTATCATTGCTTTCCGTTCAAGGCTTTCCGTTCAGCGTCTGCTGTGTGGGTTTAAAACTGTCACACCAGTTTATTTGTAACTGCGGTCCGAGCAAAGATGGATGCCCTATTTGTGATTTACATGAAAGAAAAGCAGCATGCAGCGATTCGTTTTTTTGGGATCAGAGGGTGCGGGTGCCGTTATTTATCGAAGGCTTTGTGCACAGTATGGAGAAAGTGTTTTGTTTTGAAGGACTGTGTACTGTATGAATGGATAGAGAATTTGAAGGAATGCTAACCATTAAGAAGGATGTCCGTCCAAGAGCCGGGTAACTGCCGACTAAGAAAAAGTTAAAAAGTCAACCATCAGCCGGAAAATTCAAAAATGCTCACGGTTTTCTGGGATTCTTATTATTAGGACAAAGGTTCAACAATGAACAGTGCTTGTAACAGTGAGACACTTATCAAAGAGCTGCAGCTTAAACTTCGCATTAAACTCAGAGGTCTGCGATTCAAGGGCATTGTGATTTTGCATGACACTGCATGTCTGCACGCTTCTTCCCACATTGCCATCCTCCCTATAGTCCTGATCTTGATACATCAGACTTTCACCTGTTTGGTCCCCTGAAAGCAGTGCATGAAGATTCAGTCCTGATGAAGAAGTGAAGACAACCCTGCATTTGTGGTTCGCATCTCAGCCTAAAATATTTTTTAATGAGGGAATATGAACGCTCATTGACAGATGGACAAAGTGTACTAAAAAGCAAGGAGTTTATTTAAATAAATATATATATATTTGCCTTTTAAAAAATTAAATAAAAAAGTTTCAGCCCTGTTCTTAAAAAAATTCAATAATCTACTGTGTAGTAACTAGCTGAAGTACATTTGTATAGGCTAGTTGCTGTGTTAGCAATGTACAGTATAATATGCTAGCTAGGTGACTAGTATGAGTAAACATCCATTTTCTTGATTAGAAAATGATATATATATATATATATATTCATTTATTCATTTTATTAATTATGCAAGTTAGTTTTTATTGTATATAGTATTTAGTTAGTTATATACAACATGCTAAGTACCTAGCATGCTAATTGTTATTGTCTAGCTAGCTGGCTAAACATAAGCCATTAAGACACAATGTCAATAACATTGTGAAACAAGATCTGTTTTGTCTTTAGAGATTTACACGCTTGGGTTTTGTTGTGTGAGAGAGAAACAGCTTATTCTCTCTGGAATTGCACATGCTAGGCTAACTAGTGAGCCTCACAGGAGCTCAAGTGAACACAGAAAAGTGTGTAGATTTAAAAATCTGGTTTTACACTAATGTTACATTTTTTAGTGACAGTGCCTACTTAATGCGTGTCTACGATGCTCACTCACAACTCGGAGACACTGTAGACAGGCTTTAGGAAAAGTGCTGCAGATAAAACTGCTGTTTATGGACCTGCATTTCTTCCACATCCTTTGCAGACTCTGCAAATTAGCATCGTTGGTTTGTTTATTTAGGACCAGTTCCAAGGGCTTTAAATGATAGGGGTCGTGACTGAGTAAACCACCCTGGCCTTAGCTTTTATGGCTTGTATTAGAACAGGAAACTCTTATCAGCCGTAATTATGTGTTTACAGAGACACTGATGACATTCCGAAGAGATTAGCTCTTGATAGCATGCAAATATACACGAGGCAATGTATAGTCTATAGCTTATCACTTACCAGCTAGAAACAGTCTAGAAATGTGTCTGTTTAAATGGAAGTGTTTTAAATGTAGTTCTAGGACATTTCACCTGGCATGGTACTATATGTAATTTCAGTTATTTTGCTGTACTTTAAAATGCTGTTGAATATGAAAAAATTGATCTAATGTACTGTATCTAATTACGAGATTATTATTAACAAATATACTGTACAGTACTATGCAAAATCAAGAGCCACCCCTCATCACTTCATATTTTACTTGACCATTGATGCTAATTTGGCGAGTCTGCAAAGGCGGTTTTCTTAAAGTCTGTCTAATGTGTTTCTGTGTTTGAATAGCCATCATAAAAATATATTAAATCAACCAAAAAGGCTGTATATCCTTATCTATAGTATATCTATATGTATCTTTTTGTATACTTCTTAGCTCGTTTTGTTAATTTATGTTGTTAATGCTTGTTGTTGGTCCTGAAGCAACATTGTCTCGTTTCACTGTGTACTAAACCATATATGGTTGTATTTTTTAATGTAGTCTTGAGGAAAAGTTCTCCAAGCTTCCCTAATAATTTTTTTGCCTGTATTTGGATCTCATTCTCAGTCCAGCCCCTGTATTTGAGCAGTTTCAGAGGGAAAAAGAAATCTAACTTAAGGTATGACCCAGTGAGAAACAGGTGCAGATGATGACAAATGATCCTGCTGGTGATTAGTACACTGGTGATGCTGAATGCTGAGTGGTTGGAACAGACGAGAGGGAAAATGAGGTTGCTGCTGAAGTTGTTACATAAACCACCAGTGTTTTTAGGCACTTAAACAAATGAATCAGGATGTTGCAGTAAAACCTATGTTCCCATTTGTTTAATTTAATCTAAATTATTTATTGTTATTTAATATGAGTGAGGCGTGGTTCAAGACTTTTGCATAATACTGTACAAGGTTAGTTTAAAATTAATTAAAAGTTTAAATATTGTGTAGAAGATTAGTGACTAATTAATATTTAAGCATAGAATTAGTAATAAAGTGTAGAAATAATCTTATGTGTGCATTTTAGAGGCTGGTAACTCTTCTCCTCTGCAGCAGAGGTAAGTTTTGGTCTTGCTTTTCTTGCTTTGGTCTTCATGAGAGACAGTTTCATCATGGTGCTTGATGGGTTTTGCAAATGCACTTGACACAATACTGTACTTGCAATAACTGATCCACAACAGATGACATTTGTAGTCTTAAAATAACTGACTTTTGTTGTTGCTTTCACTTAATTGCCTAATGCCATATGTGTTATTTTATAGTTTTGAAATATCTAGTATTGTTCTAGAACTTTTCAAACTTTTGATTGACACTGTACATGTACATACAATCATGTGTAAAATTCAGTGCCCCCTCATCTAATTAAATGCTTTTTGTGTGTGTTTGTGTGTGTGTGTGTGTGTGTGTGGTGTGTGTGTGAAAACATAAAATAAGAATCTGGTCATAGCAGGTCTTAGTATTATTATATATAATTTTTCCCAGTAAATATATATAAAAATATATAATTTTAGACCCACTACATATATATATATATATATAACTACACTACCGTTCAAAAGTTTGGGGTGACTTTCTAACTCCATGATGGTTCCTGATTTTTATTTCTTTCTACATTGTA
>JAQMYJ010000019.1:3579425-3598781 GCA_030014305.1 Clarias laeviceps | reverse complement strand
TACTGTATATACATGTCAAATTAACTGGGAAAAGGGATGGGGCTGTTCTGGTAACATCTGGATGAGGGTAGGTGCTTAGGTGCCTTTGTGTCTTTTTTGGTTCACAGAAGACATTTTTGACACAACCATTATTCACAAATACATTCATTTGTTTGTTCATTCATCTTTTATAACAGCCTGATCCTTTAATTGTCAGGAGGTGAGACACTCCTTTCATTCATTCATTCATTCATTCATGTGGTTGTCTGCAATTTTATTCATGACTTATTATTCCATGCCATTGGTCATTACTTCAAGAAAAAGCTATGTTGCTGAGGACCACAACCTTCTTGCAACCTACAGGCATACACACACTTATACACACTGTCATACACTCAGGGAAAATTGGAAATGTCAATAAGGCTAAAATGCATGTTTTTTAGACTGTAGAGGGAAACTGGAGAACCCGGAGGAGACATGTGAACTCCACACACACACAAACTGGAGGCAAAATTTAAACCACCAACACTAGATGAAGCTGCCACTCAAAAGTTCTAACCACTAAGCCACTGTGTCGAGAAGAGAAACGTGAGAAACTTCATTTCCAATCTCAGTGTCCCTCTATGAAGTTCATAGCTGATTTACAATTTTAAGAATTTTACAGTTGCGTTATGAATGTTCCTGCAGTAAGTTCGCAGTTTTTGTGAAATTTAATGGGCCTACATCTATATTTAAAATATAATATAAGATATTTCCTCTATTTTATTATTATAATAATATTATTATAATATAGTGTAACCTTTCCACAGAACACAGGGACCACAAGTTGAGAAATGAAAAGATATTGGAATAGGATGTGAACACAAACTGATTTGTCTTGCATTGCGAAGTTCATACAGCAGAGGGAAGTAGTGTACTTGTGGACAGACTTTTCTTCCTCAAATATACATCCAAATAACTGAACTTATTCAGCACTATTATTGCCCTTTTCTGACAGGCAACAAGAGAGATTTTTTACAACCATTGTGGAGAAGTCTGGCTTTAGTTATTTTCATTACTGTTATTCTAACTGTAAGGATGATTCCCAGAGTGACCTTTACTCATTATCTCTATCTAATATTTATGTAAAAAGAGTAATATTGGGTATGTATACAGAAACTGGCTCTTTTTTGTTCAGTATGTAGAATGAAATTATGGGTACGGTGTTCAGATTTAGGTTTGCAGGAATGAATTTGTTCATTGCAGCACTGCAGCAGCACGACACAACGTCGGTCATGGTTCAGAGCCGCCATGATGGCGGTCTTGCAGAGAGCAAAGATTTCTGCACATAGTCTCTCTCTCTCTCTCTCTCTCTCTCTCTCTCCCTCTCTTGCTGTTTCTGATTTTTTTTCCTCCCTCCAAGGAAAACGTCTGAGCAAAAGTAACCCATCATCAGATATGTGCCGCCGTGAAAAATGGATTCAACGACATCAACAACAAAAAGATAAGCCCAATCTCCAATTTTCTTTAAAGACAATGGGCATTTCTTTTAGAACTGCAGTACAAGATCTCCAAAGCGAAACGAGTTGTTAGTTTTAGAAATGTTTTGCCATCCCTTTCGCTATCTGCCTTTTTGTATTATGGAGTTCAACATAGCCAGCGGTAATAATCATAACTTTCCTTCGTACAGTATAACACTCAAGGACACTGTGTGATGAAGATGTAACAGCAGGAGCCCAAAGACAAGCACAGCGTGGTGGCTAGATCGCTTGGACACCAGTGATAAATCAGTTTAAATTAAACAGGAGCTCGAACCAAAAAATTAATAGTTACACCAGATTTAGGAAATTTTTAGGAACGAAAGAAAATTCAATGAAAACATGTTTATAAACCTTGAATACATGTTGGATAGAAAGGGTGCACTTTGGATACCAAATTAGCTGGAAAAACACTAACAAACATTAAATATTTTTTTCTCTTCAAATAGGAAAAGAACAGCATCAAAAACTTGCTTTGACCTGATTAAAAGTCAGAAATGTTCAAAATGGTCATATCAGGCTAACCGGAATAAAATTATAAAACACTAAATATCATTGCTAGCCAACTAGCTAAATTGAAGCTAACCTAATTCCATATTAGGTAATTCCATAAAATATTGCAAGTCTGTCATGGCTGATCTGGCTAACACTTGCTAGCTGACATGATTTCTGGAGGGATTTTTATTTGTTTGTTTTTTATTAATATTATTATGTTATTCCTAATCACTTATAATTTTTACTTTTATTGCTAGCTGACATAGATAAATAATTGGGACGGGAATCATCAACCGATACGATGTTATCACGATACCTACGTGCCAATTCGGTTTATATTGCGATTCAGTTAGTAACATGATTTTTGAAATATCCCAATTCAATGTTTTTGTTTTTTCTTAAAACTTCATTCTATTTTAAAGATTTTGATAAAATTCTATTTTAGGGAAAAGTATTCATAAATAGTCTACATGTCCACCAGCTAGCTACTGTAACTGTCAATACAAGTTAACCTGACAGGATTTGGAAAAATTTAGATTTTAAATTCATATTTAAAATTTAGAACTTTACAGCTGACAGTGTTTATTTTGCTAACATATGCTAACCTGACAGGATTTATGAGGTGTTTCTGAGGGTGTTTTTAGGTGATATTCTTAAATGTTCCGGAACATTGTTGAAATGGGCTGCTATCTGGCTACATTGCACTATAACTTCACAGGATATCTGAAAGAATGTTTCTTCACAGCTAAAAGTTTTTTATTTTGCTAACATATGCTAAACTGACTGGATTTCTGATTTAAAATGGATATTTATTAATACTCTTTGTTATCTGTTGACCTGACTAAATAAATCTGATTTCAGGTTGAATATTTTATCTATTCTTAATTTTTATTTGAAAACAAAGAAAGAAAAAAAGAAAGACAGAGAATGAAAATGCGGGCTTGTGTGAATTCTTTTGAATTTGCAATCATATACAGCTTATCACACACAAAGAGTCCGTGTTTATTAACAGGAATTGGGGCTGTCTGGATAGAAATGTGTGTTGTTTTTTTTTTGTTGTTTTTTTCCTGTGAGATAAAGTGGCTGATAACTGGAGCAATGGTGCACTCCGCTCAGACTAAACGGCCTAGAGAGCACAGCATGGTTTCAAACACACACTTATCTGGCCCAGCCTGTGTGCTGTAAATAATTAACACAAGCTCTGGATGGGGCTCTGGTTTTCAGAACATCACAGTATCTGCTTACAACTTCACATCCTCAAAGAGAACAGCATTAAATGGTGTATAACACTGCAGTGGCAGGGCAAGGGTTCAATTCTTTGGTTATGGAAATGTTGTTTAATTCAAATTTGCTGTCAGAATCGCTCTTAGCCTTTAGACGCTTATTAAAACACTGTAAAAAGTATAAAGTAGGCCATGCTGTTTTAAAACTCTTCTTGCATATTTTAAGGGCTATAATCACACCTTGTACACCCTGCATATTATTAATGCAAATATTGTAAGTCACATGTGTTTAAACAGGCTATAGTCTCTATAAACAGATGTTACCTCACCAGCCTGTCCTGAAGTTAATCAAACAAAGCAACAAACCCTGCAGCTTGTCATGTTATGAAGAAACAACAAATGTCTGTGTCCTGAAAAATGCCTGGAAACAGAGAGTTAGAGTTGGATTTCTGACCTCTGTTCAGGTGTATTATATAGAATTATATACTACTATAGAAACCATAATGTATTACAAGTCCATTATTATGCTGTAAATATGCGATAACTGCAATGAAATCAATTTTAAGTTAAAACTGTAATGAATTGGGCATCGGTGTGGTGTAGTGGTTAGCACTGTGGCCTTGCAACTTCAGGGATGATGGGTCGATTCCTTCCTATGTGCGTGGAATTTGCATGTTCACCCCATGCTTGGTGGGTTTTTTTCAGGTCCTCCAATTTTCTCCCATAGTCCAAAAATTGCAAATCAGTCTGATTGGTGTTTCAAAATTGTGTGTGCTTTTGTGCCCTGCGATGGATTGGCATCCCATCCAGGCTGTACCCTGTTTAGTTCGCTGATTCCCCTGTGATACTCTCCAGCATAAGCCGAAAGAGTGAGTGAGTGAAATGAATTAAGAAAGAAACTTAATATATTTAATAATGTATACTTTACAATACATAGGGAAATTTTCTTTTTTAATTGCAGTCTCTGGTATTACTTGGATGTGTATGGGTTTCACACCTCCAGGGTTGGGGAAAATCATGTCGCCGGTCTGTGTGTGTGTGTGTGTGTGTGTGTGTGTGTGTGTGTGTGGAGTTTGCATGTTCGACCACTGCTTGGTGGGTTTGCTCCCACAGTCCGGTGACATGCGGTGTAGGCTGAGTGACATTTCCAAATTGTCCACAGTGTATAATGTGGATTTTATTAAGAGGTCAGCACCTATAATCAGAGTCTAAGTAATTATTCATGTCCAGTAGCCAGTTATATTTAAATGGAACATTATTGCTAGTGGGAATTCACATACAGAATAAATAAATAATAATAATAATAATAATAATAATGGGTGTGTGTGCTTGTGCTCAGTGATGGGATGTCACCCCATCCAAGGTGTACCACATCTTGTGCCCTTTGATCCCTGGGATAGGCTCCAGGCCCCCTGTGTTAAGCCATATAGACAATGGATGGAGGCGGCACGGTGGCTTAGTGGTTAGCACTGTCGCCTTGCACCTCCAGGATCCAGGTTTGTTTCCCGTCCAGGTTTGATTCCTGCCTCTGTGTGCATGAAGTTGTATATGCTTGGTGGGTTTCCTCCCACAGTCCAAACACATGCAGATTAGGATAATTGGCATTCCCAAATTGCTTGTATTATGTGTGTGTGTGTGTGTGTGTGTGTGTGTACGAGTGTATGCCCTGCGATGTGTGTACCCTTCCCGTGACCTAAGTCTCTTGGGTTAGACTCCAAGACCCCCGACCCAGTATACAGGATAAAGCGGTATAGACGAGGAGTGAGAGTGAGTGAGACAATTTATGGATGGATGATTAAAATGATAAAAAAGGAACTACTATCAGAGCTTCGGTTATATAACTTAAAGTTTAATAAACATATTCTAACCAATGACAATTGAGAATTCAACCCTGTTATGATGTTATAATTTTCTCCCCTGAAGCTTTTCTTAATTCTATTGCATTTGCTATAGTTACTGTACCTTATTTCTATGAAATCTCATTTTGTAATCATGGAAACACACACACACACACACACACACACACACACACACACCAGTTACCTAAAATTTATATTATGACTGTGAAGCATCTAAACACCAACACACACGGGGGAAAAAGTCAAAATTAGATCTACACCTTACAGAGTAAAATTCACAGACCTGGCAACACAGACTTTTGTGGATCTTTTATCTGTGTGTTTCTATGATCTAGACTAATTTCTTTGTCTATAGACATGCTGGTAAAGCTCATTTAAATTTAAATGGGTAGTAATTGCTAGATTTCGGTGCTTAATTCTTTGATACACACTTATATTTTATGTTAGAATGCCATTTCTGTTGAGGAACAACTTTGAGCGGCTTCTGCTTCCCCTGATAATTATTGTTTTTATGCTCGTGCAAATGAGCTAGTTTTAGCAGGTCTGAACATTATGACTAAATACATGTTACCAAACCTTTTCCAAAGTAAATAAGTGCTTAGCGTTTAATATTCAGTTGTGTTTAAATGAAGAGCTTTTTTTAAAAATTTTTTATGAGCCATGTTAAATATTATATCACCGTGAGTTAATGCGGGCTATTGTCAAGGGCCAGTATTAGCATTAATTACCATAATAGGTGCATGGTTTATTATGTAAAATAGCAATAATTGTGTTTTTTTAGCTAATGAAATCCACTTTATTGCAGATTTTATTAAGAGGTCAACACCTACAATCAGAGTCTAAGTAATTATTCATGTCCAGTGGCCATTTTTATTTACATGGAACATTATTGCTAGTGGGAATTCACATACAGAATAAATAATAATAATAATAATAATAACAATAAAAACTTTGGCTGCAAAATACAGTCAACTCCAGAATCACTGCCACAAAAATAAATATATGCTTACAGTACATACGCGGGGCGATCAAGTCAACCCAGACTTTTGTTATCGGAGGAAAATGCATTTGTTTCTCTATATAATTCCTTGTTTCTTTAATGCACTTATCCAGGCTAAGCTATCCTGCCCAGGATCATCATTCACGGATTTACAGGCTTCTTTAAAACGTTTGCACCATTCACATATTTTACTGCGGCTAAGAGTCTCTCCGCTGGAAATCTTCTGAAAATGTCAACCAGTTTTAAGCCTTCACCACAAATCCCGGTTTGACTCGAACACCCCTCATAAATATAAATTACTTATACAATAAAGCATGAATGATATTAAAGCTTGAGCATATGTGAATGCTGCACAGTTTTATATTAACATTTTTTTTAGATATAAAAAAAAGATGTGTGATGGTGCCAATAATTTTGGAGCTGACTGCAGTTAGATGTCTGTAGCTCTGCCTGTAGCTTGAAGATAGTCATTATTGCATATATGAATGTAAAAGAAGAATAAATACAGGATAAACAAAACTATAGTAATCTCCAAAATTATTGACCCCATAAAAAAAAAAAATAAATAAAATAATAATAATAATAAAAAAAACATACAATTAACTTTATAATTAAAAGTAAACCTGTTGTTCAAAATTGTTGGTTTTCTTTATCAATAATACAATCAGTTCCAGAACTCCAAAATGATTGCCACCCCTATAAAATAATAAATAAAAAATAATGCAAATTATTGGTAATTCTATTCATAATTTCTTTCTTTCTTTCTTTCTTTCTTTTTAAATACAGAACAAACGTAATTAAGTTTGGGCAGTAGGTTTGCATGATGTTAAATAGGAGGCTACAGTATATAGCATACATGTTTCTACTTACCACATTTAACGTGCATAATTTGACCAATTTTACTGCACTGTTGTAAACTGTGCAATTGGCAAATTTTAATATTTACCCAACCACAATATACAAATCCATATTCATTAATGCAGATTCTGGAAATAAAATGAATAAATAATAATAATAAAAAAAGCTTTGTGGTCCTGCATAAATAAATTGACACCAGGGTTTAAACAGAGGCGTGTATATAGAAGTACAAATGAGTATACAGAGTACAAATGAGCATTGAAATTCAGCTGTTTGCTTTGCTTTATGCCTTAATGCTGAATGCATTGCTGTTGGACTTAAGCAATGTCTATTCATTAGGGCTCATCCAATATTTATGGTCAGAAGGAGGTCAGATCACTGACAGACACAGTAAAGAGACAAATCCATAACCATGCAAATCAACCAGGCCAACAGGGTTAACGGGAGAAAATAATACAGTCGTGATTCAGAACTTTAGCAAACTGAAGAACTAAGTGGATAAGACTTATAGCACTAAAATACGCAAGACCTGACAAAGCATGTATGAGTACAGACATAATCTAGATTACATTTTTAAAAATCATAGTCATATGATCGTATCTATGCATAATGTACTGCAGGTAAACTGAATAAATTGTCCTCACAACAACAGCAACAACAATGGCTGAGTTTTTGGGTTTTTTTCTTGGAGATGGATGGATTTTGCATCTGTGTGACTTAACATTTTGCCAAAACCAACATGTTTCTTTGGAACTGTTCTCTTTTTAAAGCATGACAAATTGTTGGACTTTATTTTTTAAATTTATGCGTGGGGGTGCCAATTATTCTGACATGTCTGAACCATGGACTCTGGAGCTATGAGTCACAAACACTACCTGCCAGGGAAATCCTGTTATTGGGGAAAAATAGGGTTTCAAGGTCTTGAAAAGTTCCTACAGTGGGAACAGAAATGTAAGTCTTATTTTTTTTTCTTTGCTAAACTGTCAAATAACTGATTTGTAAATTGTTTATTTTATACAACGTATACAGTATTAGACCACCAGGCCGAGGTGGCTCAGAGCCCACTGCAGTTGTTCCCAGGAATATTCAGTGAGTGAAACCCCTGATCCTTGAAAATGGATGGATAACTTGTCTCCAGCTAGTGGAAGAGACACATCTGTCTGTGGGAACTGTACACACAATCATTCACCAACACCACTTGCACATTACAAAAGCATAGCTGGGAGTTATCGCCACATCCCCCGTACAGTCCTGATCTCACACCAAGTCATTTACACATGTTAGGGCCATTAAAGGAGTTCCTGGGAGGCCTGCGTTTCAGCGTGCAAGCTGTTCAATCATGGCTCCGGCGTACTCATAAAACTTTCTACCTTGATGGTATCCAAGTACTAGTGAAATACTGGGATAAGTGTAGCAGGGGATTATATAGAGAAATAAAGAGTGATTTTACTCTCAGAACTGTGTCTTGTTATTCTGTGCAATCAAAAGTCCCGGTCTGACCTGAACAGCCCTTGTAATTACATTATTATTTTAAATATGAGGTTCTGATAATGAGCCTATGTTCTTATATCACATATATGATAGGACTTTAGCTAAAAATGCTGTTTGAAGTCTATAAAAATATGCTGTATATATTTTATAATTGAAAAATGTAGAGATTTCATATGAATGTAAATGTAATAAAAAATGTGATTAAAAAGAAATTAGTATTAGATTAAAAAGTAGTGCCTCATTAACTTAAATTCAACCACACAATGACTGATTGGTATTCTATTAATTTATTATACTTTCACCAAGAATATTAGTTTATCCAAAATTATGAAATAATATTTTTCAAGTAACCTTACACATTTATTATACATACAAAAGACTCTCAATTATATACTATACTGTATACAGGGATGCAGGGGGCCTGGAGCCCATTCCAGAAGACACAGTACTCCCTGGACCAGGTGCCAAACCATCACAGGGCACACACACACACACACACATGCTATTCACACACTATGTGTAATCTGGGAACACCAATTAGCCTAATCTGCATATTTCTGGATTGTGGGACGAAACCGGAGTACCCAGATGAAACCCATGGGGAGAACATGCAAACTCCATGCATACAGACCCGAGGTAAGAATTGAACCAGGACCCTGGAGGTGCGAGGCCACCATGCTTAGTGGTTAGTGATCTCGCACAATGCCAGACAAGATTATTCTATTCAAAACAAAATATTAGAATACCTTGCACATTTTTAGTAATATAAATCATTATAGTTTTAAATGTATGATTATTGAGGTAATTTACAGTCAGAAACTAAACTACATTTTCCTAGCGCTTTAAAAACACACACACAGTTACTGAGACATAATAAGAATAAACTGGATGAATAGATGCTAGTGGCAATGGAGGAGAGTTCAGAAAGTGAGACAGGAAGTAAGACAGGAGGTGTGTGATACCAGTTCTGTACATCTGCTGAATTGAACTGGCAGAGATGAGCGCAGATGACAGCGGCATTATCTCACGCCTCATCTCAAATGTGCAGCAATCTGACTTTGACCTTGCCTTGATCTGAGGAGGATAATCAGATAACGCCGCTATCTGATGAGACGGATAGCAGAGACCTGTCAGTATCCAGGGACAGGTACAATACATTCAATAAACATATGCAATAAATATAGCATATAATTATATAATGTAATAAAGAATGTGCTGTTTGAAAGCTGGTGAAATAATAAATAAAAGTTTGTAGATCAAAGGAAAGTCAAAGGAGGTCAAGAGTGTTGCTATATTATACTATATTGAATAGAATAACAATGCATGAACACATCATAATAATAGAAAAATAAAATGGAATCTTATAAAATGTAAAGGTCCCACATGTAGCTATTTCTTTAACAAGTTAACACAGGTCTTAGAGGGCTAGGGGAGGAGCTTTTCCCTTATGAGGTCACAATAGGAGAAAAATCTAAAGCCAATACAAAAATGAAAAAAAAGGACAAAAAACAGGGAATGTTTTTTTCTTATGTTCGCTATTTGTACATGCACACATTGGAGAGGCCTGGGGTGACAAAAAAGTGAATTTTGCATAAAGGGTCCCTTTAAAGAAAGTTAGTTTTAGCTAAAACAACAAAAACAATAACGATAATAATAATAGAACATTAACCTATTGTGTTGTGTAAAATATAGAAGTTACTGTACTGTAGTAGTGATTAAATACATCTAATGATAAAGGAAGCAACAATGTTACATAAAATTCTTCCAATACTAAATATTAAAATGTATTAAAAAGTAAAAAATATAACAGATTACACTGACATAAAAGATTTGAAACAACAACAACAACAACAACAACAATAATAATAATAATAATAATAATAATAATAATAAATTATCAATTGTGGTACAGAATCATTGTTTTTTAACAATAGTATCCGCAAAATAAATTAATTTAGCTTAATCTTAATTTAAATTGAACTAAAATCTGAATTAAGAGTGCATTAAATATTATTCATTTCAGTTCATTTATGCCATATTAAAACAATTTGGGATTGAAAAACAAGTGGCATGTGAAAATATATTATTAAAAATTGGTGTTTAAAATTCAATCTAAGAAAGTGTTAAAAATTTCAACGAAATTAAAAATAAATGAAGCAGTTCTAAATGAACAACATAAACACTGGCATGTGAAAGCTACAGTATGACTGTGAGTGAGAGTGAGTAGAGAAACAGGTTTCAGGAGCTTCTCCGCTCATCTGTAATCAGCTATCAGTGGAAAAAAAGCTCTCCTGGTGGCCGAAGCTTCCTGTGCAGATAGTGGCAGGGCGACAGGAGGCTACATTGATTAGCTGTCTCACAGCCCATCTAACTCAGAATCTCAGCTCCGTGCTCTCCAAGTCTGACAGAGATAATGCACATCAGTCGCTGAGGAAAAGATAACTCTGGAGAACGTCTTACATTTTAAACAGAATAAAAATGAAGAACTCTTTTTGAGCATTTCATTGTTTCGTCCAGAGAAACCCTAGACGATGTCATGCAAGAAACATTGAAGATTTTAATTCAATAACAAATGGTCTCTGAGAGGAGCAGGCTTATTGAAAGGGGGTGTGGCCTTGGTGGCTGTTAGTCAAACTGAAGGAGGTGTGGCCTTGTTGTGTTAGTCAAACTGAAGGAGGTGTGGCCTTGGTGTGTTAGTCAAACTGAAGGAGGTGTGGCCTTGGTGGCTGTTAGTCAAACTGAAGGAGGTGTGGCTTTGGTGTCTGTTAGTTGAGTCGGAGGTGTGGCCTTGGTGTTTGTTAGTCAAATTGAAGGAGATGTGGCCTTGGTGTGTTGATAAAACTGAAGGAGGTGTGGCCTTGGTGTCTGTGCAATTTAAGGAGGTGTGGCCTCAGTGTCTGTTAGTTGAGTTGAAGGAGGCGTGGCCTTTTTGTATGTTAGTCAAATTGGAGGAGGCGTGGCCTTTTTGTATGTTAGTCAAATTGGAGGAGGCGTGGCCTTTTTGTATGTTAGGTAAATTGAAGGAAATGTGGCCTTGGTGTGTTAGTTAAATTGGAGGAGGTTTGGCTTTGGTGTCTGTTAGTTAAGTTGGAGGTGTGGCCTTGGTGTCTGTTAGTCAAACTAAAAGAGGTGTGGCCTTGGTGTCTGTTAGTTGAGTTGAAGGTTTGGCCTTGGTGTCTTTTAGTCCAATTAAGGAGAGAACTTTGTGTCTGGCAGTGAAAGACATGTCAGTTTTAGTGAAGGAGGTGTGGTGTATATGCCTGTCAATTTTTGTAAAAGGAGTGTAGCCTGTAAATGAGGTGCGACCATTATACCTTAACTAGCATAAACATTCCATGCAATGGAAACACAAGGATCATAACTGATATACAGTAAATCCATATAATTATTATTTAATGTTTTTGTAACAGGATAGTCTCAAAAAGGAATTCCTAACAAACATATTAAGACTCCCATGCAGTTAGCATGTCACCAGCTACCGATGTCACACTCTTAAACTCTCAGTCAGTGTTTCAGAAACATCTCCCATTTTCATGCACAGCTTGAAAAATACAGTTATCTGTGCCCAATCCTTTAAACTGTAGCGAATCAGCCAAGTATGTGACCCATGTTTTGTGGAACAGAATTATTTGGAATATGGCTCTAAGCTCTTAGTTTCATCCCAAAAAAAAAGGGGGGGTTGGGTGGGGGGTTTGTGAGTCACGCAAGTAAATTAAATTTCATGAGAAAATTTCAACAGATTTTCAGTAAATAAAAGCAGATAGGAAACACTCACAACAGTCCCTGCCTTTACAGGATTTACGTAAACCTAAAGACGGCTATTTTTAGTGACGTTACTTGAATCCTCAGCAACAGCACAAACATAAATATTCAATATCTAAAAAGTGAAAATATTATGCAAATCCCACATTTCTACTGCAACATCATTGTAAGTATGCAGAACAAAACAATGTAAATGGATGGCAGGAACTACACTGGGTTCAAGTCAAGTCAAACCGGAACTTTATTTCTCTAGTCACTAATCAAAGTTACCCTTACTATTCCAGAGACCGCTGTATTCTTCTTATATCGTGTAACTAGTTCATGTAGAGCATCCTTCATAAGAAGTCCCAGTGTAATTTGTTCTTATATAGAAGTGAGATCATTTCTATAAATCTATAACCCCATAATTAATCAACACCTCCTGACCAATCAGATTCAAGACTTCAAAAGCACACTGGTATATGCAAATATACTGTAGGTGATAAATCAGATTTGCCCCGTTGTACTACCCAAGCTGAGGAATCATTGGCTTCATTGAAGCACGATGTAAACGAGGACACCCGAGACAGCAGCGTGATTCGAAATCCACTTCAATGGTGCAGCGTATCTCCAGGCGCACCCTCACCCTCACTTAAAAATATGACCTTTGACGTTGCAGCCTTACAGAATTCTATCTCCTGGCTTCCATATCCAACCCGGGATTGATATTCGATGAGGCAATTCGTCTTAAGTGCTTTTGTTCAGTGACACGGCTGCCTTGTTTAACCTGGCATCAAGCTTTTATAATAGCTGAGAATCAACCACTTCAGACGCACTCGCTCTTAAAATTAATTAACCCCCCACCTCGCGCACACATCATCATACGCTGGAGATAATTGCATATTGATAACAGAGCCATAATTGATGATGAAGACAACGCTATGTGCGCAAAAATCCATCCAGATCCCTTGGCTATTCATCAAGCTCCGTCATCCATATCTGCCTGGGAATTTGATTTGTCTGAACATCGATTAGATAGACGGAAAGCAGTCCTAGTGTATAACAAATACCCAAAAATGGATGGTAGTATGCAGAGTTCTTATCAATAGCAAAAAAATAAAATAATGTTGTGCTATTGCAGTGTCCAGCCGCTACCTACTAGCTAAAAAGGTAGTAAATTGTCTGAATGGTGCATTATAAAGTATACTTATGGATAGATAGCATCCAATGCAGCGTGTTTTATACACTCTTCTTTCCACAAGCTTCACAATCTTGAAGGCCAGATTTCAGCATTTCAGATTGCGGAACTGAATCCCTTTTTTTATGTTTTAAAACTTGTAAACAAGCGACTATACGAAAAGGGTTGTGGTTTATCATTTGTCATGTCAAACAAATTGCTTCTTTCGGTTAAAGTATTTGGTTCACGGCAATGCGTTTTGACTAAACATACCAGACTCCGTGCAAGTTGTTACGTTTGAAATTAATAAAAGGAAGAATTATTGCTTGATATGTCCGCCGCACCTCCTTACCCTTAATGTATGGTTTCCTGAACAACCCACAACAAATCCACAAACGCATGATGCGTCTAAAGTTCCCTCTTTATTATCAGCATATTAGGTGCCCTGGATCACATATGTCCTGTACATCAAAAGAACTGAATCTATTAAAATGTAAGACATATGGAGACCTGGAGACATACAGATAGGAAACACATTAGCATTTTCCGGTCAGACAAAAGTGTTCCAGCGAGCTATTTATACTGTATGTACAGTATATTCATCTGGACATGGGCTATGGGAAGGATTATCATAAAAAAAATAAGGAAGAGTTACTAGGTGATTGTTTTATGGACATAAAAGGCATGGGAAAGTTCACACTATATCAGAAAACCTTACACTTGATATAATGAACAGGGTTGCTTTGCCCAAGCTACAGTACGTATATGCAGAATATCTTGCTATCATTGATGACAGATAGACGCAAGTGCAGGTCGACTGAGTTAAATGAATTCCAGACAAACAGCACAACTAAGGATTTCTAAATTCTATCAGGTGATGAACAAACTATACACTATATACTCACACACACACATACTACGGGCAATTTGGGAACACCAATAAGCCTAATCTGCATGTCTTTGGACTGTTGGAGGAAACCGGAGAACCCAGAGGAAACCCACCAAGCTCAGGGAGAAGATGCAAACTCCATGCACACAGACCCGAGGCAGGAACCGATCTCGGACCCTGGAGGTACAAGGCGACAGTGCTAACCACTACACCACCGGATAAACAGGCAGTGGGTCAAAATACCGTATACGACTTTGTAACAAAGAACACAGCCTTTACTTCATATCAGGTGGGTGAACTGGAAGTCCTTTTACACCGTGTGTGTGGGGTTGTTGAAGCAGTTGAAGCATGTCTGTGTTGGAAGCTATATATGTCTCAGCCATACAGTTCATGTTTGTGTCTTGTGTGTTTAAGTCAAAGGCTGATCTCGTCGTGTTCGTGACCTTGTCTACACGTGTTTTTAAAAACAGAGTGAAAACTGATGTGCAAACAAGAGAAACACTGTTTTTGCTTTGGAAAAGAAGCGTATCTCCTGTGTGTGACTCATTCAAAGAGAACTTTTTCAGGCTTCTGATTGGCCGGCATGGCTTTAAAGTAAGGTTTATATCACCACCTTTCGGTATGCCATGCTCAGACAACATGTTTACTGCGTTTTCATCTTACTCTCTTTTCATATAGATATATTTTTTTTAACAAAGAAGGTAAAATCCTGTTACATGTGTGTGTGTGTTTGTATATGAACTAATCCCCAGTCTACTACCCTGCAGTGAGTCAATAGCTTGGAAAAAGGCCAGGCCTCTGCAGCCTCAGCGCGGCCTGTTTGTTGCTTCACCGTGCAGCACTGTAGACTTTGTCAATAAGAATAATGTAGAAATAAACCTACTGAGGTTCATAAAAGATTGACTAAAAACATGAAATGTGACCTTTCACCTCTGAGAGGCAAGACGCTAATGTTAATCAGCTATTGATTAGCATGATCGACGGATGTGGTATTGACAGCCGATCTGTCCTTCTGTGGTTTGTGAATGAATACACACTTCAATTTAATTTGGATTAAAACAGCTGGTCAGAATGATTAGGATGGTTTCTTTATGTGTGTGTGTGTGTGTGTGTGTGTGTGTGCATGTGTTTGTTAACATCACAATTGAGCCCATAGACCTCTGGATGAGAAATGGTCCGTGTCTGGAGGACCAGAGGGGGATGTATACGTGGGTGACGGCTGTGTCTCGGAGACAAGGCTTTGCTGGAGGTGGCGGTGCATGTAATGAATGGTGAATCCCTACCTTCCTCCATTCTGTCGTTCCTCTGTGAAGCTTCTTGGCCAGGTACAGTGGAGTCAGGCAGCATAATGTGTTCCAAACACACACACACACAGACACAGATACACACAAACACAGAGACACACACACACACATTCTCGTTTAGCTCTTCAAACAAAATCGCATCATCCTCAGGCATGCCAGTGTCAAGCTGTCACCTTCTATAGGAGAAACTGACACTCACTAAATTGTCTGCAGACCCCCCTCTATCCTTCTCCCCCTCCCTCTCTTTCTCTCTCTCTCTCTCTCTTTCTCCCTGTCTATCTATTTGTCTTTTTCTGCCTGCCCCAAACACATGTTGCTGTGTGTTCAGTGTGTCCAAATTGGTTAAATCCCCCCCTTCCCGTCTCTCTGCCTTCATCCAATTGAACTCTAATCTGTTTTAAGCACTCCGAATCGCCCTGTCTCAGGCTCGGATGCTCCGCCCACAGGATACAAACGCCCAAAAATTGTTTCTACACTTTGCTGGCCACAAGCTTCAGGATCGTAAAGGTTTCTGGCTTATTTGTTTAATCCCACTCCTGGACCTGAATTTACAAGCGCACATGCATACATACACATTTCCAAAAAGCTCCCGAGTTAATGAACATGGCTTATCTTTATTCGGTGAGCTTGATATCTACCCGTTCCTGCCTGCAGGAGCAAAAATCCACATTATTTAGATAACTGGTTCATGATTTATTTCTTCATGCACAATTACCAAAGCTTTGTTTACTTTTTTTGTCGCTGTTTTTTTTTTTCACTGTATATACGATACCTCTGGTCTGATCTGTTTATTATAAGATACCTGATCTATTCTGGTATTCCATTCTGGGCTGATCTATTCTATGTAAAATATCTGGGGTCTGATCTACTCTATATAAGATATCCAGGGTCTGATCTATCTGTTCTATATAAGATAACATTAGTCTGATCTATTCTATAAAAGATATATGTGGTCTGACCTACTCTATATATGATATCTGTGGGATAATCTATATAATAAATCAGTGGTCTAATCTACTCTATATTAAATATCTATGGTCTGATCTACTCTACACAAGATAGCTGTGCGCCAATCTACTCCATATAAGATATCTGGGGTTTGATCTACTCTGTATAAAATATCTGTGGGCTGATCTACTCCATATAAGATATCTGGGGTCTAATCTACTCTAGATAAGATATACAGAGTCTGATCTATCTGTTCTATATAAGATAACAGTAGTCTGATCTATTCTATAAAATATATATGTGGTCTGACCTACTCTATATATGATATCTGTGGTCTAATCTATGTAAGAATTCAGTGGTCTGATCTACTCTGTATTAAGGATCTATGGTCTGATCTACTTCATATAAAATATCTGTGGGCTGATCTACTCCATATAAGATATCCAGGGTCTGATCTACTCTATATAAGATATCCATGGTCTGATCTACTCTGTATAAAATATCTGTGGGCTGATCTACTCCATATAAGATATCTGGGGTCTAATCTACTCTATATAAGATATACAGAGTCTGATCTATCTGTTCTATATAAGATAACAGTAGTCTGATCTATTCTATAAAATATATATGTGGTCTGACCTACTCTATATATGATATCTGTGGTCTAATCTATGTAAGAATTCAGTGGTCTGATCTACTCTGTATTAAGGATCTATGGTCTGATCTACTTCATATAAAATATCTGTGGGCTGATCTACTCCATATAAGATATCTGGGGTTTGATCTACTCTATATAAGATATCCATGGTCTGATCTACTCTGTATAAAATATCTGTGGGCTGATCTACTCTGTATAAAATATCTGTGGGCTGATCTACTCCATATAAGATATCCAGGGTCTGATCTACTCTATATAAGATATATGGGGTCTGATCTGTTTATTATAAGCTACCTGTGGACTGACCTACTCTATGTAAGATATCTGGGGTCTGATCTATCTGTTCTACATACAATATCAGTAGTCTGATCTATTATATATTGATATATGTGATCTGACCTACTGTATATACTGTATGATATTTGTGGTCTAATCTATATAGGAAATTAGTGGTCTGATCTATTATATATAAGATACCTGTGGACTGATCTGTTCTATAAAAGAAATCAGTCTGATCCATTCTATATAAGATATAATTCGTCTGATGTACTCTATATAAGATATAAATGGTTTGATCTTCTCTATATATCAGTGATCTGATTTGTATACGGTGCCTGTGGTCTGATCTATTATATATAAGAAATCAGTTGTCGTAAAACCCAGCAAACATTACAGTGTGTGACAGAGAAGAATGGCTCCCAGTTTTCATCTATCAATGGTCTGATCTTCTCTGTATAAGATGTCCTTGGTCTGATCTACTCTATATAAGATATCAGTGGTCTGATCTACTCTATATAAGATGATATCTGTGGTTTGACCTTCTCTAGATAAGATATCTTTGCTTTTATCTACTCTATATAAGATATCACAAGTTTGATCTATTCCATATAGGATATCTGTTGGCTCATCTACTCTGTATAAGATATGTGTTCTGATCTACTTTATGAAAGATGTTACAGTGTGGGCTGTAAATATCTGGTTGGAACCATTCTATTTACTGTTGTTTAAACCTCCCGACAGTCTGTCACACACATCACACCACTCAAAACGCCACATCCCTGTTTCACGATGGGAGATTCTCCCTTTTCACACAGATCTCGTCTCTCCCCGTCACTGCAGTACTTCTGCTCCCTGGGTGGAGGCGGAACAACAATGACCCCGCGGTTCCACATCCGTTAAGGCCACGAAATTCCCACACTGAATAGACTGTGTAAAAGGGGTTAAAGTGTGGAAAGATTTTCTTATTGTATTTTTTTTTTTTCTTAACCAAACACCATTAACTACCACATAAAAGTACTTCGTTTCACATTCGTGCTTGGCTGAGCCTTAAGAACAGCTGTAGTAATTATCCCTTCATATTTTTGTAACCGATACGATCGTTATGACACAGCAAGTCTACTGTTGGACAAATGACAAACTGTTTGCTATTTTACAGCTGTTCTTCTTAACTAGATTTTCCCCCTTTCGTCTAATTCCCACCTGCTTACTCCTGCCTGAGTCTCTTCTTTACCAGTCTGGAAGCATACCTGTCTTTATGCAACACATGTTGACTAATTAGTGTTTGGAACAGTCAGTGAGATCCCACTAAACCTCGTCCACATCCACATGGCTTATGTAATGAGACAGACAAAAACAGACATTTGTAACACTTAAATGAGTCCAACTTAAGTGATCAGGTATATATATGCGGTCGATGCGAAAAAGGACGCATCCTAAGCCGGGCTGGAAAATGCAACACAGGAAGATGAAATAAATATTAGAATTCTCTTACACTTTCCTGGCCACATGACCTCACTTTTAATCAAACGTAAGGTAAAAACTGGCCAGGATTAACATTCCAGCTGTGGAGAGTTTGGCCAACATGAGTCGTTTTCATTTTTAAACTTTCCCACACTTATCCACACATATTGTACACAACACACACACACACACACACACACACAAAACATTTGTAGGTCGGTGCTTACGTGTCTCCAGATGCACAGAAAAGTTTAGGGTGATGAATAGTCATTCCTATGTGTGTGTGTGTGTGTGTGTGTGTACATGTGTGTGCGCGCTCTTAAAGAGCACGTGTGCTTTAGTGTCAGGCCAAAGACTAGGCCCATTCATCAGCCTGTACACACCATACTCTGCAGAGCGAAAATATGCAGAAGACCATCCTCAGCTGGACAAAGATAAAAAAAAAAAAAAAAAAAAAACATAAATATCTCAGAAGCC
>JAQMYJ010000019.1:3560590-3571461 GCA_030014305.1 Clarias laeviceps | reverse complement strand
TTTCTTATTATATTCACCCCCCCCCCCCACCACACACACACACACACACACACATACACATCCTGAACACTTTTCCATGTTGAAACTTATACGCCTGACTGGTATAAAGCACTGACACTGATGAGTCCTTAAAAGTCGCTACATGGAAAGTTTCACCATATCATAAACTACAATTAAAAAACTGTACTTGCTGTACAAGTGAGTTATCTTTTACTATGAAAGCAACACACTTTTTTATTTGGCCGGGCAAAGTGATGAAGTCACCACCTGGATTTAACTAAGCAAATAGTTAAGATCCTTCCACTGGATAATTACTGCAGCGATTAATATGGTTTAGCTGGCAACAAGTTAATTAACCCTAACTGATAGAATCTTGTCAGAAGACATATCCTGTTGTCATGGCAAAGATGTTACACCTAGTGAAATCAAATCATTAAAAAACAACATTAGAATAGATAGCTATGTTTAATAGTGAAAGTAAGAGCATTTCCACAGTTACAATGCAAAGAGAACTCAAGGGATTGGGATTAAACAGCTGTGTATCCCTGAGAAAACCACTTGTTAATGAGACTAATCAGAATAAAGGCTTCGGTTTGCTAGGGAGCATAACGAATGGACTATGGAGCATTAAAAATAGGGTCATGTGATCTGATGGGTCCAGATTTACCCTGTTCCTGAGTGATGGGTTGATCAAGGTAAGAAGAGAGACAGGTGAAGTGATGCACCCATCATGCCTAGTACCTACCGTTCAAGTCTGTGGGGGTAGTGTTATGATCTGGATTTGCTTCTTTGGGTCAGCGGATGACCTGAATATACTGAATGACCAGGTTTTTTTTTTATCAGTTGATTTTTATTCATGACATGGGCAAATTGTGAAGAGAGATTCCGGGAGCATGAGACATCATTTTCGCAATCATGGATTGGCCATCACAGAGTCCAGACCTGAACCCCCATTCAGAATCTTTTGGATCTGCTGAAGTAGGCTTTGTGCAGTGGTCCAACTCTCCCATCATCAATATAAGAAGATGGAGAGAAATTAATGCGACTCTGGATGGAAATAAATGTTGTGACACTGCAAAAGCTTAGCCGTAATCAATTCAAAAGGCGGTCCAATGAGATATCAGAATGTGTGGTACAATGAGAACTTATACTGAACATATACTGTACCAGTCAGATGAAGTATCCAGAATGAAAGCAAATTAGGACAATGCACACTTTGTCCAAACACCACAAATACATCTTGAGTAGCAATGCTACAGTAAGTTACTAAGCACTGTAAAGTTAAGCATTGCTAAGAGAATACTAAATGACATCAAGTTCCGTGTTTGCAAACATGTTGCATTTCTTAACGCCGATAAACCCACCTGAGGGTCCAGACCGTTCTTCCAGAAGAATGTATGGAAATATAAATAAAGTTCCTCTCCATGCACTTGAATACACACACGCTTTAATTTATGTGCAGAGGCTTTAAGGCACCCAGGTTTAAGGAGTTGACGGAAAACGAGTGGTTGAGTGCATGGAGAGAGCCTGGTCTTAATTAAAAAAGGCTGATGGGAAAGGGAGCTTTGGAAGGCCCGAGATTTGCAAGGGGATCAAAGCAGAGATGACGGATGACAAATATCCAAGGGGCTGCAGTCTTCTGGAATTCAACCGGTACACCGTCAAAGCCTGATGAGGAAAAGGGGGAGGAGAAGGAGGAGGGGGTACGTCAATCCATCTTAACCCTCAGTCTAGCTTTCTTTCTTTCATGGCAAAATATTTCAATCCCGAAAAACACAAAACAGGTGCACTAGAAACTTTCCACAAGTCTGAAGGTCTGCTCTGTAAAGTTGTTTACCTTCAGCTCACTCTTTGTTGTGCGTCGAAGTATATGGTGAAGTAATCACACGAGCACAAGCTCTACAAAACACCACTATTTCGTCAACACCTGCTGAGCACCAGACGCGCTCGTTTAGTCGCTAGCTGCATTCGCTCATTCGTTAACGCTGAACAATCGAACGTAGACAGGAAATTACGTTTTTTCTTTTTCTCCAATACTGCACGATCAGAGCGCCCCTCTGATTCTGGAAATCCTTGCCAGCTGCTTCACTGCAGGATGTCTGATAGCTCACACACACTCACACACTTCCTCTATTCGACCCCAGGCTGCTTTTATAACAGAGTTTATTGTATTTCTGAAGCGCCGGAGGACACAGAGCACAGATTAACAAAAAAGAAAAAAAGCCAAGCCTAGTAACGTGATAGATGATGGGTGACTTTTGCTCAAGAGGCGTTTGCACAAGCAAATACTGTAGCACTCTAAACAGGATTATAAAACAATAGAATTCTGGCACGCTTGTTCACTTTGGTTCGAGTAGGGCGTGGATCACGCTGAAATGTTCTTATGCTTGAATAAAAGACATCAGCAGGTATGATACACTTGGTCCTGTTACTGAAAATGTTGCGCTGTTTTTTAAGAAGAGTCCCGAAATTCCTGTAGTTGAAATTAAATGTCTGTGAAGCATGGCAACCCTAATAAAAGTTTCCCACAAATTTTAAAGTTTATATAGACAAGATGCTAGGTGAAGTTTAGAAAACACATATATCTGCATATATCCTAATATATACAGATTTTATATCGGAAGAGCCAGTAGAATGATATCATGCATGGGCAATTAAAATAAAGAACAATTATGGTTGGAAAAAAATTATGTAATTTTGCCCAATACCTCCCTTGAAATCCTTGTCAAATTTGGGCCAGTGCCAGTCATTCCGTCAGATGAACATTGTCTGGTACACATAAATCTTGTCCGTTGAGCCAACGGACTTTCTGCCAACTTCAAATCCACCTTATCAATTTATGGTCAACTTTAGCTGGGTCAGCACTTGCAGGTTGCTTTGTCAACACCAGGCAACTTTGGCAGCAATATTATAAAAAGCTTTACTTTACCTAATGCTGCCACAATGTTGTATAGCAAGAACTAAAAACATACCTTTTTAAAAGATACACTTAAGCGTTATCTTGTGTTTGTCAGTGTTAATTTAAAGACAGAGTAAGGCCTGCGATTCAAAAGGTTTGAAATGCAACACATTGTTCCACATGTTGTTAAAGGGTCACTTTAATCGACCATTGCTTCATAGATATATTATTATCAAAATATAACTCATTACAGGAAATAGTAGCTTTTTCAAATCTTCAACCCGTTGTGAAATATCCCAAATTACTATAAGCCTCTATTCACAAAACCCAAAGATTTGTGCCTTTTCAGGAAGAGGGCGTCTATTTAACAAAATGTTTGTCAAGAGATTGAGATTGACACTAATCGGAAGGTTGTTTATAGGGCTTGTAGAAAGAAAAAATTCAGCCCCCTGCTGAAGACGTTATTCTAGGTACTGATAAAGATCCTGCACCTGTTGAATGAAAGCCATGTGCATCATAATAGGCCAGAACTTACTGAGGTGCAGTGAGGTGGGACCTTTCAGTCCTTTGACAGGAAGTATTAGTTATTTATAATCTTTGTGAAATAATCTTTGATAATATTGTGAAACCTCATGAAAATCCCTTGTAGTGTAAGTGATATGATCAAAACTTTCTGGTTTTAGTAAGGACTTTGGTTGCTTAATTTGTGGCAACTAGAGCTTGTTTATTTACTTACTTTTGCCAGTCAGCAAATTGTAACTTTATTGTTTACAAAAGTCTGAACTAGCCTGAACGGAGTATACTAGCCTTAAAGTTACACTGGTCAATTTTAATTTGAAGCCAAAGTAAGGCTTGTATGGATTGTTTAAAGGCACTAATTTGGTTTAAAACATGGCATGAAATAGGCCATTAGTGACAGCGTAATGAACACCAACTCATTGAGGAATCAACTAAGCGACTTCAGTCAGTCAATTTGAAATCATTAGTCTCATGAATACTATATTATGTCGTAAATCCAAATCCTAACACATCTGTTTCAGTGGGAGACCCTTTCCGCTTCTCTGTAGTGTGTTCAAATGAGGTTCTTTAATTCTCAGAGGTCTCTTTGTTGTGCAGGCCTGAGGCGAACACAAGCCTCTTAAAACCTTTAACAGGGTAATTGCTCAAGTGAAATAAGAAAATTTCAGGGAGAATTAGCATGCCCGAACCAGTCTTTCCAATTGGAGCCATATTGTGCATTGGGCCTCAATGTATCTCAGCAGGAAGTGTGATTTTGGCACTGCAATTTGTATTGTTTCTTATCCAATATCCGGCCTGAGCTGGCACCCAGCTTTCTCACTGTTTCCAAAACTGTGAGAGGTCGCGATTTCATGGTGTTCCATTGGTTCTCCAAAACATGAATGCCTCAGTGTGGTGGTTAAACTAACAAAACAAACTTGAGTTTACAAGAGTGTTTTTTTTTCAGGGGGCATTGTGTAGTGAATAATGTTGGCATCACATTAGCATCAGTGGTCATGCTATGGAGAGATTTTGGAGAGCTTTTGTTTGGTCACAAAGGTATAACAAATAACAAGCATAAATTAAAGTAGTAATGTGGGTTTCTCACCTCTGGTCTCTGTGTGTGTGTGTGTGTGTGTGGTTTGCATGTCCTCCTGGTGCTAGGTTCAAAAACTGGCTTGTTGGATAATTGGTGTTTGCAAATTGGCCATAGAGTGTGAGTGTGTGTGCTTGGGGTTGTGGACTGTTGGTGTAAAGTAATAGGTCATTGTGACCAACCGGTTTAAAAAGAAAAAAGACTAGTCCTTGCGGGACTTTTTTTTTTTTTTAGACATCCACCAGCACATTACTAGACGTACTGTATTAGCCATGTCCGAAATCCTGCTTATCAGAAATGAGCTAGATATTTATATGGATAATTAAAAAAAATATTTTATGAACATTGTATTCATATTAAGATAAATATCTTATCAAATGCATTAAGATGTTTATTAGCTAGCTAAGGACATACACACACCTTATCTAGATACTATATACAGCTCAGCTTTAAATTAACCAAAATGATGCCCAAATAAAAAAGGACCCTTTCTGCTTCCACAGAATTTAAGAGGGTAAGTTGTAGCTAGGTGTTGATAATCATCTGCCCTTGATTAATTGATCATGATCAGGTGTGCAGACCTCTATAAAAGCAGAAGTTTTTGCAGTTTGCTGGTCTGGAGCATTCAGATGTGTGTTACTACAAGGCCTAGAGGGAAACACATAAACAATGGTCTTAGAGAAGCAATTGTTGCTGCACATCAATCTGGAAAGGGTCATAAAACCATTGTCAAACAATTTGCAGTTCAACAATCTACAGTGATTAATCACAAGTGAAAAGCATTCAAAACTGTTTCCAATCTTCCCAGGAGTGGATGTCTCATCACATTCACTATGCAATGCTCAGAGATATACTGGTATACAGTATAAAAAACAAGAGCTACATCTTAGATCGTACCGGCCTCAATAAGCATGTTAAATGTTAAGGTCCATGACGGCACAATTAGAAGAAGACTGAACAAGGAAGGGTTGGCAGGAGAAAGGCTCTTCTGTCTAAAAAGAACTCTAAAAACAACTGGGTAAACCTGCATCAGAACAAACCAAGAGTTCTGGAACAATATCCTGTGGACACATGAAACCAAAGTGGAGCTGTTTGGCTTTAATGCCCAGTGCCATGTTTGGCAACACCCACATAGCATTTGAGGAGAAACACCTCATACCCACTGTCAAGCAAGGCGGTGGAGGAGTGATGATTTAGGCTCACTTTGCAGCCACAGTATCCGTATACCCGAATATTCTAGAGGCAAATGTGATGCCATCTGTCCTACAGCTAAAGCTTGGTCGAAATTCAGTCATGCGACAGGACGATAATCTGAAGCATGTCAGTAAATGGCCTAGTTCAAGTTCCTTAACAGAGCTGTGCCTAAAGGAATACATTAAAAAACCTTGATGAACTGAAGCAATGTCAAAAAGAATGGATGATGTAAAGAATAATGTGTGAGACCGAAAGTCATACAGGAAACGATTGCTTCAAATTATTGCTGCTAAAGGTGAATCTACAAGCTATTGAATTATTGGGGTACTTAGTATTGCCCACACGACTTATTTATTTATTTTCAGTTTCCTTTCTGTTAAATAAGTAATGGAACGGTGAAAAAAGTTGTCATTGTTTGTCTCAGTAATTGTCTCAGGAATTTGGCTAATACTGAGACCTGCAACGATCAATACATTTTTTACAAAAATAAATTTGAATTAAAAGAGGGGCTACTAACTTTCAAACATGACTGTAAATCTTATACAGAGCTCATTTTGGGAAAATAAATGAATAAATCATAATCAGATAAATAAATAAATCAGTACCTTCTGGCCAATCAGAATAGAGAACTCAAAAACACAGTGCTATAAATAATATATATATATATATAAGAATATAATATAAGACTTTGTTCTCACTCTCATTTCAAACATACTTAATTTTTTTACATACTCCAGAGCATCATTGTCCTCACACAAACACACACAAACATGTTTTTTATGATTTTGTTCATACCAACTACATGAATTAAAGGGGAGAGAAATGCGTCTATACTTGCGCCATTTTAAAAGCTTCCATCACTTATCATGCAACTAAATCATACAAGGAAGTTGCTTCAATCCTCTTAAGTAGGCATTAAGTGACTTTTCCGGCGCTATAAGAAATGACACGTACATTACAAGGTATGTAATGAATTCCAATCCTGAATATATACACTGTGATGTATGGGCATTTGTGTTTTACATTTTTTAGTGCGTAAATCATTCAAGACAGTTTTGCAGTAAGGTCTAATAATATCTGTTCTTTTTCATGCTCTCTGCCGAGGGCTAGACAAGTGCTAACGTGTAGTAGCTAATCTACAAAATATATTTTTGTACTTTTGGAAAATCCTCTTACTTACAAAGGAGGCCAATCCATTCCTAGAGCTGAGCAAATAAGGGGTAAGGTACTCGCTTGAAGGCTCGAAAGAGTGTTTTTGTACAGTAAGTGCTGGGATTTGAGCATGAAAATTTAATTGGATAATCACCACTGTGAGAGCCTAAGCTTTAGATTTCTCTCCGTCATTTTTTTTAAGGAGCCTCACCATCTCCTAGAGCTCAGATCTGGATGGTTTTGCTTTCTACACAAATCATTACACTTTTTATCCGTCTGAAGTAACCCCAGTTAACCATCCAGAGTTCCTGACTCTTATTTTAAAAAAAGAAAAACCCTAAGAAATAAATCTTGATGCCGAAGGGTGCACAATGCCAATGCATGCATGCACTAAAAAAAAAAAAAAAAAAAAGAGCTCCACAAAAGGACAAACTGTTCCACATGTTGCTAAGAGAGGCACTTTAAATGAACATAACCCCAGGATATATCAATAAAATGGTGGCCATTTTAAATCTTCAACCTGCACCAAAACATTACAGTCAATAAGGTTGCCTTCTAGACGAGGTTCAAATTTCATGTTTTCATGTGTTAGGATTCAGATGTCTATTAAAAAATAAGCAATTAAAAATTTCCCATGGCATTTCAATAATATTTGTCAATTTTCAGTAACTTCATTAAACATCTGGACAGTTTGATCTTTGATAGCTTTGTATTTGTATAGAACATAAACAACATTTTTTAATAAATCTTTAGTGAATCTTCATTTTCATGCTGCTGGGTTGTAAATGTATGCAAAAGAGCTCTGGTGGATCTGTCATATCAGGCTTTCAGTTCGGATATTTTGCACGCCCTCATCTTGGATCGCTGCAGCTATGTTTACTGTAATGACCTGTATTTTATCTCATTGTGGTGCGTCACATTAATGCTTTTTATTATCGTCACGGTTTCTAAACATATATGAGACAAACTGGTTTAAAACTTCCAGCAGGAAGAATCAACATATATTGATTCATCTTTAACAGTTCAGTTTTCACTCTACAGAGTGTTGCAATGTTGGTTCTGTTTCTTCTGCACATTCTTTACATACATGGTAAACTATAGGGTTGATTAGACGTGTATAGCAACGTCCACCTCGAGGGCTAGATTACTGGTATATTAATTATATATCTCATTTGTCAGGAAAGCATCAGGGTGTGGATGAAACTGTCACTCATTCTGGATCTGGACCACAGTGCCTGCCAGACGCATTTATAGAGACAAATCCACCTTTACCGAAGGTGCACCTTGGGTAAATCACCTTTACCCAAGAGAATGCATATTTAAAAAAAAAAAAAAAGTTTGACTTAACAGGATTTCAAAAAAAAACTTAAAGATTAAAGTTATGTCTGTTTCCAGTAATGTTTTTAGGGTTTGTAGAAAAAATTTCAGCCCTCTGCTGAAGGTTACATTATTCGAGGTACTGATAAACAAGCTGCACCTGCTGATTGAAGCAGAATGTGTGAATTACAATTGGCCAAAAGTCACTCGGGTGCTGTGAGGTGGGGAAGGGAAGTAGTAGTTATAATCATTATGAAATCTCTTGCAGTGTCGGTGATATGAACAAAACTTTCCGGCCTCTGGAGACAGTGTTATGATCTGGGGTTGCTTCAATTGGTCAGAAAGGCTCAGAAACATTATGTGGCAATAAAATTAAGTCAAGTGATGACCTGAATGAAGTGAATGACTCAGGTTATCAAATCTATGGAGCTTTTCTTGCCTGTTGGCTGGAGCTGGACTGGGACAACAACAACAAAAAAAATTAGCCCTGGTATTTTTGGTCCAGGTGGCCCACTCAGTGCATCTAAAAAGACAGTGCTTAATAATTTTTTTTTATTCAGACAAATGAAATTCTCATATTTTAGATTCATTAAAAGTGGATTTTCTTTTTGTTTGTTTTAATTTGAATGATTGATTATGCCTTACAGTATCTAAAAATCAAGTATCTCTAAATATTTAAATATTTATAAGATCACTTAAAAAAGGATTTCCATCCACCTCCAAACTTTTAAAAGTTCACAAAACTTTAAAAGCTCACATAGCTTTTCTGCACCATTTTTCCGCTTGTTTGTTCATTTGACATGGGAAAATGGACAGAGATGGAAAATAGTGAATACGATTGCCATAAAAGATTTGATGTAGGCGGAGCAAGATATTTCATCACTCTGTTCATGGCACCATATGATTGGGGTTAAGCTGTCAAGGGGGCACAGTCCCTGCAATCTTTAGCAATCAATCATTCAATCAATATTACACTTTATCAGCCCCAAAGTATGTCGTCCCACTGGGAAAATGCCTGGTATGCCAGATTACCAGTCCAGCTCTGCTGCTGGCACAGGCACATTCCAGAAGTTAAATTAAATCTTAGAGTGAGTTACTTGCAGTGTATGTTACAAGAAAAATGTTTTTTGCTATTGTCATATTGCAGCTACAGAGACCACACATACAGGTTTTATGTGTATGTCAGTGGATCCCCTAGGCTCTTACCCTAACTCAGCCTACCACAACATCCCCAGTTTCCCGCCTTGACATTAAAGCTTGATTTGTATCTAAGCACATCTAAAAAGGTCAGTCCTTAAGAAGCCCCTCTTCTCTTCTCAGTTCTGGTTTAGAGCCAAAATCAGTCTTGCTCAATGTGCTCATGAGAGACAGAAAAACAATGAATGTTTCTGCTGCAAACCTCATTTTCTCTATAAGTATCATCTATCCTATACTCCTTTTTATTGTAGTACATTTATCATTATTGAGCAAATATCTTCTAGAAGAGTTCGTAAGTATGCGATTTGAGACACTTTCTTTACTATCGCTAAAGCTAAATTTTGTCTGACAGCTTTGCGCTGGTGGATCATGCACTGCGCTAGGATAAACCTACTATAAATCTCGTTTTAAGATCCGAAGAAAAAGAGCTGGTGAATGTAAAAGAACCCCCCAGAGTCGGTCATAGAAAGTATGGCTTCATTTCCTGTCGGTCTCAGGTGCTGTCAGATGAACGCAGAATTTTTCACTGCAATGTCTCAATTTTTGGAGGAAATTATGTCGTGTTGATCTATTTTATGTGTTTAAAAACAGGATTGACACTATACTACGGAGCAGGTAAGAATGTAGTGCCCGCTCTTGATTTACTCTATTGACTCAACTCATCATCGTAATTCTGCAGGAAGTGCACGCTGCATGCTTTCCCAACCTCTGTTTTTCTTTTGCTCTGTTCTTTTCTCTTCTCTTTATTGAATGTAATAAACACAAATACTGGAACTTTGTGTCATCCATCTGCATAAACAGCAATCTGCATTACATTATCCATTTATTAATTATGACACCTTTTATAGTTTTGTACAAAGCATAACAAATGGCTCAGCAACTCAGGTTTTCTCTCACTGGCTTTAATGGTTCCATAGGAAACAGGATTTATTGGTTTGGCCGCACACTCCTACTCGCCTATAACCTGAAGGTCGAGGTGAGGGCATTGTTTTTCAGGCTCTGGGAGCATCATTCATATCGTCCATCATTCACGGCCATCCCATTCAGCGTTGAATGGTAATTACAGCCACTGATGTCTGTCTGCCTAATAAACAGCTCGTTGGAAATTTTCAAGGACTAACGCACGCAGCAGACAGACCCTGCGCTCACCATTACTCATGTGTCAATCTCAAACATTTCCTCCACCTGCTCCTTATTCCTCGCTTTTCAAACTGCAGACGCTTTTAGGCGAAAGTGACGTCCAGTCAATATCGTTTCTCAATGCAGCAGTTGCATTATAAAAAAAAAAAAAAAAAAAAAAACGCTGAATAAACAGCAGCGTCCAAATGTCAGGGACTATTAATGTTGCAGTTTCCTTTATGAAAAGGTCTTTAAAGCTGAATGCATGGAAATCAAGTTGCTTTATATTTTTCTTAAATTCCTGATATTTGAGTGTGACAAATTTAAAGGGGTCATACGGTCCTACATGCACTTTTTCAAGCTGTTTGGACTGAAATGTGTGTTAGGAGAGTGTGTACA
>JAQMYJ010000019.1:3526911-3539350 GCA_030014305.1 Clarias laeviceps | reverse complement strand
CCCCCCCCCCCCCCGGAGGGACGGCACAAATCTGTCACTTTCGTAATGCATGCTGTTTTTTTTTGTGCCTATGCGTAGGGCACTCGCTGATGTCATCACTCCTCAGCACAAGGATTTCGGAGAAGTTGCTGATAAAACAGCTAAAGTCTGGCTTTTTTATAACTTTCAGAGCAAAAACCCCAATTATAGTGTTACTGATATCGTATCCGTTGTTTGAAACAGATGAGCGGTTGCACAATTATTATGTGTTTTAACCCAGATAAAGATGTAGGAACTAAAGTTGCTAAGAGACAGGTAGGAACTAAAGTTGCTAAAAGACATTTCATAGAACATTAGACTGCATTAGACTCGCTTTTAAATATGAATGTGAACTGCCAATACATGCAAATCAGATCTTACCAAAAAACTGGGAATTGACCCATGTGGCTTGTAACGTGAATGTAGCCTTACTTCCTATTTACAGTTTGGTGCACAAACACGGAAGAAAGTTAAATAAATATCTTATCCTGTCATGTGAATTACATAGACTGATGTACTCACATAGTGTAGCTGACATTAAATTAACACTAATCAGGAGTAAGTATGTGTGAATTGCATCCAGTGTGTATTCCTGCCTCGTATGCAGTCATCCACAGAGAGCCTGACCAGGATAAAGCGCTTACAGAAGATAAAAGAATTATTCAAAGTCTTATGCAACTGTTAATCTTATAGCATAGATGTTTGCTTTTATTACAAAAATGTGAGAATAATGTGAGATTTAAACTCCTGTCGTTGTTGTAACACAGATCTTCTCCTCAGTTCAGATTTATTTAATATCTACGCTCTCGTCGCTCGATTGACAAATTCAGCTAAGCTTCCCTTCCTGCGTCTTTCCTCCTGTGATTAATCGACATAACCCATTTCTGTCAATTAATCAAGGACGGCCGAGACGGCGTAAACACTCGTATCACTCAGGGCAGAAGGAGAAAAAGGGAGTGAACACAGCAGTAAAGAAGGAATGAGTAGATGATTGAGCAGTGTGGAAAAGGAAAGTGGGAACATTATACAAATAAAGCCAGACCAGTGCATGAGGAATAAGAGGAAAAGTGTGTAGAGAAAAAATAAGGATAGAGAGAAAGAGAGAGAAAGAGAGAGAGAGAGAGAGAGAGAGAGAGAGAGATAAGGAACAAGAAATGGTAATGAGGACTAACAGATAAAGCCTGAACAACAGAGAGAGAAGAAAGGAAAGATAGGGAAAGAGAAGAGCAAAGGGAGGGGGAAGAGAACAAGGGAACAAGGGAGAAGATGAGAGAAGGAGTCGTAAACAGAGACATGACATACAAGCTCGGAGAGAAAAATGAAAGACAGGCAACAAAAGAGCCGTAGCGGCGAGAATAAACAGAGAAAGAGAGAGAGAGAAATCCCTTATATCACCATTGTCAAATATCAAAAAATTACTAATACAAAGACGTCTCATTTCACAAATTTTTTATTTTATTTTATTTTTTTAAAGGAAAAATTGAAAAGTTTGATTAATATAAAAAAAAAAATTATAAAGAGTGGGAATAAGGAAGAGAAGCAATTGTTTTGTATACATTCATGCCAATAAAGCCCTTCTGTAGTGAACTCAATGACAAAAAAAAGGCACAGACAGAAAGAGAAAGGAACACGTGGGGAGGCAGAGAGAGAGAGAGGTAAAAAGTAGACATGCAGAAAGATGTGAGAGAAAGACACATATGAAGAGAGACAGAAAAAATGAGACAGAGAGAAAGAGAGGGGTAGAGAGATAAAGCATCAGATGCAGAACACCAGAACAAGGGAGAGAACTAAGAGAAAGAGACTGAAAGAAAGAAGAGTGACTGGAGGAGAGAAACAGAGGTCCCTTTTATTGCAATTGCCAACAAGTTACTAACACACATATCTCATTTCACAAATGTATATCTTTTATTTTTAAGGAGGAAGAATTGAAAAAAAAAAAAGGTTTATATTAGTGAAAAATATATAATTATAAAGAAAATGAGAGGAAAAAAACAAGAAAGGAAAACAAGAGCGTAAAAGTGGAGAAAGAGATATTGAATGAGAGAGAGAGAGAGGTATGGAAAGAAAAAATGAGAAATGGACAAAGAGAGAGACGAGTGTTCAGAAAGGAACACATGGTCAGAGAGAGAGAGAGAGAGAGAGAGACATATAAAGCAGAGGACAGCAGATGCAGAACATGGGAGAGTGAGAGAAAGAGACTGAAAGAGAGAGAGACAGTGAGAGAGAGAGCGATACAGAGAGACTGGAGGAGAAAAAGTGGAGTTTGGACGAGAGGTGCACTTCACACACACACACACACACACACACACAGGGAACCCTGGGACGAGAGAGAGAGAGATAGAAATTGACGGAGGAGGGACAAGACAGTGTTGTGGCAGCGCGTGCAGCGGTTAAACCACACACGCGCGCGCGCGAGCTCTTTCCTACAGAGCGCGGTCTCTCTCTTACACGCTCACGCGCATTGAGAAGCATGGAGTATCCGTCAGCGTCTCCAGCACGCGACCAAGTCGGAGAGCCGCGCGCCTAAAGGATTATGGAGAGCAGCATGTTTCTGAGTAAGTAAGAACACACACGCATGCACACACGCTGTCTTGTCCATCACTTCAGACTCTTTAGTGGACAGAGACATCTGGAGATGTGTGTGCATGCATGGTGCTTCAAATTTGTATTATTATTAATACATTTTTCTAAATGAATTCTTTTATGCATGCATGCATCTTGATTGATTTCAATATCAAGATAAGATCTAGACTTTTGTGCAAGTGCCATAAAAGTACCGGGGATGACAAGGAAAGGTCTACAGACAAAAACTAAAAAAAAAAAAAAAAAGTCCAATCAGCCAAAACATGTCTAGTGTCCCAAGATTCTTTAATTTTTAACCTCATGTTACTGTAGTCATAAAGCCTCCTGTTCAGCATTGCAAACTTGTTCAGTCTATCAGACCTGTCTCTGGTAAAAATCTGCAAGCACATGAGCATGTGAGCATTAGATTTAGGAGGTGTGACTTGCTGAGAGTTTTAAGGAGGAGTTATAGACTCATGGTTGTTTACATGGTGTCCGAAACATAGCAAATATCATCGCTGTCAAGGTTGTTCAGGTCGATCCTTTGCTGTCCTGTACATCGAATAATCCTGTGTGAGCAATATTTGCATAAATATAACACAATGCTGCCTTGGTCATTTGCCAATCCATATGCCATTTAGCATGCGTCAAGCAATCGTGATCGTTATCAAGCCGCTGCTCGTGCTGAGCGAGAAAACGCTATCTGCCGTCTTATACATACTTCACCTCAAAGATGTCCGTGATTGGATAGGGTTGCTGTTTTTTCTACAATTTCAAGAATTATATTTTTTACACTTTATTTTAATATATTTCATTTACCTTAATTTTTGTCTGCTTTGCTCTGCTTATTTTTCTACTGAACATAGCCATATATTTTTTTACTAACCTTTTCGACCTATTCAGCTTTTTTTCAAACCTTGTTTAAACCCTTTTCTTATGTTTCTGTGTAGCTTATACACCAAGACAACTGCTTAGTGTTTCATAATTTTAACATATAACTTTAGTTGTAGCATATATGCTTTTACCACAGACAACAATTGGAGGAGAATTTTTACTTTAAAGGAAGTTCAAGGGCACTTATTATATTTTATTATATTAAAATTTATTAAGTCAGGTAACATTTTGTAATGTCAGTTATACAATATGGTGTCTAGATTTTAGATAAAACTCATTCAAAAGAATTTCTACACCTTATGCTCTACATAATATCTGATGCTGTACAACAAATAAATGCTATAAATGTCAAACAAATGACATTTTATTATTTTTTTCTCCCTTTATCTCTGAAGAGACATTTGTTGGAACATTTATGGAAAGAGTGTACGATGTCGGAGGAAATGAATGTTTAATTGTGTTAGCAACATTCGTAAGATGTTCTTTTGTATCTATAAATTAATTTGTATATCATTTTTAATATCATTTTTAAATAAATAATAAATCAAATGCAATTTAATTGGATACATTTTCCAATTATTTTATTTAAAATTTATTACCTAATTTGTTTCCAGCAGATGCATTTCTTACACGTTTTGAAGCATTTAAAACTACTCTTTAATACTTTTTTTTTTAAATAAGCATTTTAAATGTTGTGCTGCTAATCCTCTGCTCCACACTCCGGTCCACTAGGTGGCAGCATTGCACCCACCACTCATAAACAAACGATGAAGTGGCACGTTCACAAAAATACCAGTATTTACCGGAAGTTGAATGTGAGCTGAACTTCAGCTTTAGCAAAAAAAATTGCTTAAATACCGATATCGTTTAATAATAATAAATTAATTAAGTTAAATAAACGTAATCATTTAAAAAGTGTAAAACCATTCTGGCCTTTCAAAAACTGACCCACTGATTTAATCACATAGATTGAATATTTTCCATAATAATAATAATACAAAAAAAATTTGACTCTTGACATTAATGTTATATTGATTTTATTAGGGATGGGACTCACCAGGGATCACACGAAACAATATCACGATACCCCGGTGCTTGATTCTATATTAAATTTTTTCAGCTTTTGTTAAATAATTTGCTAATTTTTTAGATCACGCCACCTGCAGGATTATAGAGGAACAGCAACATTTTACTGCCTCAAATGCGAATATATGAAAATAAAAAAATGTAAGAAAATAAATGTAAAAGTGTAAATATATATTTTTTATTTAATCACAAAAAAATGGTGATTTGTAACCGAATCATTTTTCCCCCCATCTTTATTGTTTAACTTTAAAATTTTCCATAAACATTGCACATTGAAATTTCTCAGAAAGCTTGTTTCAGCAACTTAAAAATAGAATTATTGGAACGTTAGAGAACGGTTCTCCGAAAATGCTCATAGTTATAGCCTTGGATTATATATACAATTTTTATGACAAATTTTTACCAACTTTGCATAGAAAAGTTTGTTTCATATAAATATATGAAAAATTTTTGGTTCTTTTCTTATTTCATATAAATTTATTATTATTTTTTTTCTGTATTAATCACATATATGGAGAAAATCCTTTCATGCAGATGTCTCCTCAAGAATAACCCTCCTCCTCTACACGTTCCTCTAAATGCATTATTAATTCTTGAGAACCATATCGCTCTTTTCTTCCTGATAACTTTGGAAAGAGCATGATGTTTAGTACACACTCGTCACACAGCTGTACTTCTACGAAAAAATGTTGAACCGTGTTTCGTAACGTTCCTTGAAAGGCCTCCCTTCTCTGTTATAGTTGAAAACAAGCAACAACAACAAAAAAAAAAAGATTGCCTGCAGGCTCTTACAAATAATCCTGTACAAGAAACGATCCGTGCAGAAATGATCTCATGCTGCGGGCACGGTCGGGTTATCTGGATCAGCGCTCAGGGCTGGGAGCTCAGTCACGGGCTAAGGGCGTGTACAAACCGGTTCCCTGTGGGACTTTGTGGTTGATGCTAATGGTGTTTAAACGTAGCTGTGGTTTTCCTCTGATTACTAAGCACAGAGCATGGAGTAACGTGAACACCTGCAGGCAGCTACAAGGTGCTCATCTCTCGTGTGTGTGTGTGGAAATCTGAAATGAGAGAGTTTGAGTCAGGTTGTAAGAGTCACTGCTGCTTTGTTTTCAAATGTATAGTATTTTATATAGTGAAAAAAATTTGACATTTGCGCAACACTAAAAAGGCACTTTTTTTACTTTTTTTGGAGTCCTGTAACACAGATGCACCAGTTTTGCGTATTCACGATTGTTTAATGCAGATTCTGTAATGAGCGCAAAACAAGCAGTGAAATGTCTAGACATCATCTGATCTTTTAAAAATGAAAATGAAGTGAGACGTGTGGACGAATTTCACGTGTGGCTGAGAAAGTGTGAGGTTTCGCTCCTGCGTGTAATGGTGCGTGTGTGTATAATGCAATAAACATCAGGACAAAATGGTTTCCTTTCCAATTCTGCTAAATGAATTTCTTTCAGCAGAAACTACATTATAGCGGTGCAGGAATTTTCCCAGTTTTTTACAGCGCATGTGCAGTACATTTATTTAAAGTGGACCAATTATGTTAAGTTAACGTGAGTCTTAAAGGGCTCCCGGACTGAAGCTTTGAATGAACTGGTCCTTTGCACAAGTGCATTTTTCTAGCCAATCAAGTGGCACTCATTGGAAACTAGTAGGGGAGAATATCCTCTTTTTTAAAAAAAATTTAAAATTATTTTTCACGATTTCTTTCCCTAATTTAATCGTGACGCCACCTACCGCACCTCTCCGAACTGCACGCTCACGCACTGTTGCGCCCGGCAGCGAGTATCACCCGGGATTCAAACCCACGATCTTGTTAACCTGATGTGGTCTTGTGCCCCTGTGTCACGTGTTTTGAGAGGCTTTGACTGTAGCTTTTCCATCAGCGTGAATCTCTCAGGTCATTATACATAATCACCAATAAGGAGAACTGAAATGGACAATCTGAACATCACAGTATAGTTAGAAATGGCTTTGAACTCATCAGCATTGATCAGTTTTAAAATCACCAAGTTATACTACTTTGCGATCCATACAGTAAGTATAGTGAAGTGATGAAAATTTGTACTTAATTTTGTAAAAAAAAATTTAAAAGCGAAGGAAAATTCAAAATCCTGAAGTCTCAGATAAATTCTTTGAGCAGCGCATTTCTAAAATCATAATTGCGTGGACTTGTAAAATGGAAAGTGCTTCAGAATGCAATTACTAAAAGTGTGTAATGTGTCATGTTATGCTAATGCTAGCTGGGAGACTAACACTTGTTTTTCCCTGCTCCGCTTGGATCCACAGAGTGCGCGTCGTCTCCACGCGTGTAAGGTAAGGCTTCACGGTTAGCGCTGTGCATCGATTACGGAGGTGACATCTTCGTCCCTGCAGACGCCGCGTTCCTATCGCGTCTTGTTATGATCGGCACATCAGAGAGACGAGATGGGAGTTTGAGCGAGAGCTAGAGCTTTCTTCTTTCTTTCTCTCAGCCAAAAACGCACATTACACTAATGCATCAAGGTCATGGCAGGAGCTGTGACAGTGAGCAGGGTTTTAGTGATGGATGGAGCGTCTGTTTCCCAGAGGCAGATAGTCAGGGTGTGTGTTAAGCCTGCGTGAACCCCCACCCCACCCCCACCCCTCCCTCCGGTACCATGAGTTCTGCAATCACATCTGGATTTGGTTCAATCCCACTGGGGTTTGAGTGCACACATCATCTGTAAAAAATTAAATAAGAAACGAGGGAGGGAACTCAGTTTGAAAGAAAAACACTTTTATAAATTCCTGCAACATTATCAAATCATTTCTAACATGAGGCGAACATGGATGTTTGGTCAAGATAAGTCACGATTCCTTGATTTGACTTTGATTTTGTGATTCACTGATTCAAAATAACAACAAAGCGTTTTTTCCAGTTTTGTAGTTTCATCCTTCCCACTGAAGAGGTGTGACCTCTGAGCCAGTTAATTATTGTAAAGGAGGCGTGTTCTAGTAAAGAGGTGTGGCCACTGTGCGTATCACTTGCCTGAAATGAGGCGTGGTCTGTATTGTTGTTAGACAATCTGCTGATTGTCATAAAGGAGGCGTGGCCTGTATTCCTGTTAGTCCTTGTGACGAAGTATGGCCTCTATGCATGTTGATTGTGATAAAGGGGCGTGGCCTGGTACCCTGTTAGTTGGAGTGAAGGGGCGTGACCTCTGTGCTTGATTGCTATAAAGGAAGCATGGCCTGAGAAGAAACAGGTCTCTTTGCATGTCGACTGTCATGTAGAAGGCGTGGCCTGTAATCCTATTAGTCCTAGGGAAGAGGTGGGATCTCTGTGCATATCACATAAAGGAGGCGTGGCCTGTATTCCTGTTAGTCCTAGTGAAAAAGCGTGGCATCTGTGCATGTCAGTTATCATGAAGGAGACAAGGCCTGTAATTTTATTAGTCCTAGGGAAGAGGCGTGGCCCCTGTGAATATCGATTTTCATAAAGGAGGCGTGGCCTGTATTCCTGTTAGTCCTTGTGACGAAGTACGGCCTCTATGCATGTTGATTGTGATAAAGGGGCGTGGCCTGGTACCCTGTTAGTTGGAGTGAAGGGGCGTGACCTCTGTGCTTGATTGCCATAAAGGAGGCGTGGCCTGTATTCCTGTTAGTCCTAGTAAAAAAAGCATGGCTTCTGTGCATGTCAGTTATCATGAAGGAGACAAGGCCTGTAATTTTATTAGTCCTAGGGAAGAGGCGTGGCCCCTGTGAATATCGATTTTCATAAAGGAGGCGTGGCCTGTATTCCTGTTAGTCCTTGTGACGAAGTACGGCCTCTATGCATGTTGATTGTGATAAAGGGGCGTGGCCTGGTACCCTGTTAGTTGGAGTGAAGGGGCGTGACCTCTGTGCTTGATTGCCATAAAGGAGGCGTGGCCTGTATTCCTGTTAGTGAAGCCTTTGTGCATGTTGATTGGCATAAGTAGGCATGTAATTTTTCAGCACGAAGCCATCAGACTAAATGACGTTACATATGTCCTATGGTTAGCCATGTAGTTTGTATGACGATATCACACTACATAAATGTTATCAAGGGAACCATGGCAACCATGCAGTGTTTTTCAAAATCTATTCCTTGCACTGAATCATTTTACAAACTGAGTCACACATGATAATGCTGCTAACCACAGCTGTTTCAAGATTATCAGGACTTATATAAACATTATATGAATGTCCCCGTGCTAATTGCTCTGCCCTAGTTTCCAGTCGTTGTTAGTCACATGAGCACATCGGCCGTGTGTTCTGTCATTACTCACCCAGCCAGACCACACCACACCACGTCCACCTCACTTTAAACACCAGCACCGATCGGGTTCAAACCCGCTGTCTCCGAAGTGCAGGGGAATCCTGAGTGCGTCATTAGCCACGTCTTGAAGTGAAGCTGATCAGGATGAAATGTGTTTTTTGGACAGCATTCGTTCCTTGGCGACAAGTTCCTCAGGGTTTAGTGTACTCGTCCTGAGAGAGGCACGCAATAGAAGTGCAGATTTACTGCCCGGCTAAAGCCGGCCGGACGTTTTCCACAATATGGCTTTTTTTAGTGGAAAAAAAAAAAAACAATGTTGTAAAAGACAGACTCATGTGATGGGCATGGTGTCAGAATCCCACCATAACGACCCGGCCTTCTGCTCGAGTTAATAAGCCATGCAGCCCTTAATCCAAATGGCTCTCTTCCAACAGCCATGTTGGAGTTTATAAAACAGGGGTTGCAACACACAACCACACACACACACACACAAGTTCTCCAATATAGCACACCCTGTTGATTATGGGAATGTTAGAAACCCTATCTAAAGTTTGTTTGTGTAAAAGGCTTATAAAAGAACTCTGTACTTCTGATTTCTGGTGTTCTAGACTCACTTACAGAAAATATTCCATATAAGTATGTACACTGCAGCACGGTGGCGTAGTGATTAGCACTTGCAGGCCACAGGGTCAAAGGTTCAATTCTGGCCTTGGGTCTGTTTTCTCTCACAGTCCAAAGACAGTGTAATTGGCATTTCCAAATTGTGTGTGTAGTGTGTTTGTGTCGGTGTGTGCGCCATGTGATAGATTAGAACCCTGTCCATGGTGTACCACACCTTACCCCAAATCTCCTGGAATAGGCTCAGGCTCTAGCGTGACAGGATATAGACCATGAAGGAATAAAATAAAAGTATACACTCTATTATAGGATCTGCAAGGGTTCCCCCAGAGGGAGGAGCCACAGGAACCCTATTTCCTAAAAGTGGACTGCAGTCTTAGAAAGAAATGGTTCTTCAGCAGTACCTTCAAGGTTAATTGGATAATCATGAGTTCTTAGCCACCAAAAAATAGTTGCAAGCCTTTCAAAGAACCATTTATGAACCTCATGAATTTTCTAAAAATTCTACAATCTTAGCAAAAACAGACAGATGGGTTCTTCAAAGGTTCTTTAGGTTTTCACTGAGTAATTATATTTTCCTAGTTTCCTACTTGAAACCTAGCCGGTGCCCGATTTGCCCTCAAACAGAAACGAAACAGTTCCATACCAACAGTTTACTGGGCTGGCACAAAGAACTGCTTATGTCAGGGGCTGGGGGCATCCACAAATGGGCAGCACAAATACTTTCTAGCAGTCATAAAGCCAGGAGGATTTCTCCGAAAGGCATGTTGAAGTTCGCCATCGTTGTTGTTGTGCTTGCCGCTAAATTTCTTCTTTTGCCATTAGCATTGCTGGGAAAGTAGAGACGTACACGGACATGGTACAGTACAATGCCCTGATGTTACTTTCTAGCCCATGGAAAAACAAAGCCAGTTTTTAGGAGGTTCACATTTCAAGCGGCACTAGAACCAAACGTGAACTAGCATCTGGTTCACTTTGGTGGAAAAAGGGTACAAGAGTTCTTAGCTACTAAAAAAAAGGTTCCTTTTAACTGAGCATAAAGGAACCCATTTTTTTTAACATTTACTAACCAATCTTCAGAAAAATATTTCTTAAAGATTCTTTATGGATTCACTGGGTGATTAAACGTTTTTAGTTTATCGAGGTTCTACAAGGAACCATTTCTGATTAGAAATCGTGGGTTTTACATAGAACCAATAAGGGTTCCGCCAATGGGACGACCAAAGATACCTTAAGGGTTCAACTTTTTTTATCAATTGTACATGGCTTCCAACAAGAAATATCTTAGGCACCTTTCTTGATTGGAAAACGCTCATGCTGATGCTGGAAACTCAACACACATTTATACTTTATACCCCGTTTCCTGTTCCATGAGACCACGCCAACATCATTTGAACGCTGATTTCGCTTCCCTGAGGTTTTAATCAACGATGTCCAGAATTAATGGAAGTTAAAATAAATTGCTCCAACCTCGTGCCGTTTCCCTGGAGAAGAATACTGGCCTCGTCTTTGGTTTTATATCCTCCAGGCCTACTCGAGGTGTGTGTTCTGAGACATGTTTCCTGACGCAGCATCATGTGGACCTGGTGTGAAGCGGGTGTGTTTCAGGCCTCTCTGCTCGCGTGTAGGCATGCAGCTTGGCCAACAAAGCTGTGGCCATTAATGTTTTACAACCTTTTCTTTTTCTTTTTTTTTTTCTTTTTATTTCGCATCATTAATAGCTTGCAGGACTTCAAGTGTTGTGTTTTAAATCCATCTCAGACTGGTGGATTTTAATACAGGATATATGCTGCTTTTAGTGGCCGTTGTTATTGGTCTCAGTTGTTCAGAAAAAAACGATCTGAAACGTGCTTATCCTGAGGAAGCGAGCTTTTAATTCTGGACACACAAACCTCGGGTGGTGGTTTTATAATTCTCCACTCTGATGCCTCTCCCTCCTACAAATAATAAAACCAAAGCATTGACTTTTATTTTCCATCTCCCTCTATATGTCCCTCCTGCAGCGTCGGCCTGCTTAATGCACCGGCTTTTGTCTGGTGCACTTAATAAGGACGCAGGCATCAGTCTCGCCGTCTGACATTAAGCACTGCGTTATGAAGTGCACTGGATAGTGGAGGTATCTGGAAATATATTAGAATAGGAATGTTGTCTTGAGGGAAAAAAAAAATTCATCTCTATACATCTTTAATCAATTCTTATTATTTTTAATCAGTAATTTATTTACAATGTATACACGTTTCAGTAGCATATAATTTATAAAGGTATCAGTTTTTGCTTCAATAAATCTTCAATATTTAATGTCCGTAGTGTGAAATTTCCACAGCAGCAGCGACGGGTATCCGAAGTGCTTATGTTACCATGGTAACGCACAAAAGTACGGTTTGTTCGGAATGGAACGCAATGTAACGGCTTAAATTGTTGATTTTGGCCCATTTTACCTTAATATTTGTTAATTGTTCAATTTTCGCATCAGTCTAAATCATGTTTATGTATAATTAAGTGATGTCAATGAAAAGAAAACATAATTAAAAACGGTTGCAAACTTTGTAGTCAACTTCTCATAGCAAGCTTGTGTGAGGATAAGAAGACCCGCCTTCAAGGTTATGATTGATTACAAGAATTCAATTTCATTCATGATTGGATAGAAACCTAGAGAATGAAGGTAGGGTTTAAAATAGCTGGAGGTACTCAGGTCATTGTGGGTTTTGCAAGATTTTTCTATATATACAGTACTGTGCAAAAGTCTTAGGCACCATATTACTGTATATGCTGTACCAATTTATAAATGATTATAAAATCATTCGGTATTTCCATATATAACTGGGATTTGCATAAAAATCGAAAAGAATCGAGTGTGACAAAGTTACCAGAAGAACTCATATTCTCCAGCAAGCTCAGTGAAACCTAACGACTGTTTTCTTCTGTGTCTAAAACTCCTGATTTTAAGCAATGAGTTTTCACTCCAAATATTGACTGTTTATTTTATTGCTCTTTATA
>JAQMYJ010000019.1:3514193-3526504 GCA_030014305.1 Clarias laeviceps | reverse complement strand
TAATGTATTTTTTTTTTCCTTTTATGTCCCTTCAGGGTCTCTGTAGCATTTCCCCACACAACCAGTCAACCTATATTCAGTTGGCATCATGGTATTTAAAAACATTATTGTTTTTGTCTGCATCGTAATGAGATCTGTCAGCTGTGATTAATTTCGCCTTCATTTTCCTTAACATCAAGGAAAATGAAGGGGAGATACTGGGATTTGTACTTTTACTGAAATCAATAGAAGAAAGTGATATTTATTTAAAGATATCAGCTGGTCCTATTATTAAACATCGCTGTGTGGCTGGATTCTCTCCCACACACACACACACAAAAAAAAAAAAAACGCGCCGCATTTGGTCTTTATTATTTATCATCTTGATCACGATCAGAGGATCTGCAGCCGACCTACAGAGCTAATCATCTCGGCAATAAATACCCGTGCCTCCGGTTTGTTCATTTCATTTCATTTCAGCTGTAGTCATGAACCATCTGACAAACATGACATGTTGTTTACAGTATAATGCACATGGATCATGCGCGGGACGTTATTGCTATTGAAATGTACTCATCCTGGTTATTGAGTGCCAGAATTCTTGTTTACGAACACTAATCTAAATGTCCAAGGCGAGAAAAAAAAAACAACTAAAGGGCCCTACAGTACCTCAGCTGACTCGAATGAGATTAATGTCAATTCGTCTCTCCTCCTGTGTCTTCGCCTGAATTGTAGAAACGGAGTGTTGTAATAAATTTCCTCATACTTGACGTGTTTAGTCTTCATCTCACCTTTTCCCATTGCTTTTGTTTTCCTTCGTTGACTTATATGCAGGTTACTAGACTATATGACTCTCTTTCCTTCCTGTCTCTCACCTCGTGTTTACATTCACAAGCAACAAGTCATTCTCTCGTTGTTGTTCTGCGTCTGTTGTTACTCATCCAGGGTGAAAAACCGCAGTCTGACGAGAGGGTAAAATTTAAAGACGAGGGGAATTTTGGTGAACACTTTTGGTGAACCTTACGCTGACATTACAGTCAGGAATAATGGAATGTGGGTGAAAAGATAACCTTTCCACTCACACATGATTCATGAGGCCTCGCACTTACTGTAGTAACAAGGACACGGAGATAGCAATGAATTTCCTAATGTATAGTTAAAACGTTGGTGAAGGTTGAAAAATAATCGCATCTATTAGAGTGAATTTTTCCAAGATCTTCTGCATTTTGAATGCCGTATCAGTTATTTTAGTTTGTATGAGCGTGTAGTTGCAATATACAAGAGACGTTCAAGTCTTACTCACTTTTGTCTCACTCCTTTTTTTTCTCTCAATATAATCCCCTCCTACACTAATGCACCTTTTCCAGTGTTTCTCTAAAGCGTGCATACCATCAAGGTAGAAAGTTTTGTCGACTGCCTCCTTCACTTCTGAAATGCCGGCCTCCTTCAATGGCGCTAATATGTGGAAATGGCTTGGAGCGAGGCCAGGACTGTACGGGGATGTGGAAATAAGTCATGTGCAAGTGCTGTTGGTGAATGAGTGTATATGATGCGTCTTTCCTGCAAGTTGGCGACAAGTTACCTGTTGATTTTCAAGAAATCACTGCAGCGGGTTCCGTTCCAGGCCGGGATCTTTAATTATGGACGTACAGCCTTTTTTTTTTTTTATCAGTTTTTTTTCCTAGTATAGTTGTAGCTAATTCCTACCGGTCATGAGGGCACTCCCCCTATCAAGGCTACAACTACCAACCCGGGAGGGCGAAGGCTTTTGTGAACTGCGTAACACACTCGGAGGATAGCGCTATCCACTCCTTCCGCCTGCATGAGCTCACAGAAGCACAGGATTGGCTACAGCTGTAATTGATGTAAAAGTGCCTCTCATCCCTCTATTCCTCCCCTGAGAGAGCGGACCTGCGTTCTCCGTAGGGAGGGACAGCTCGTTACCACTGCGCCCCTCTGGGGCCTTACGTACGGGCTTCTTTAAAATGATCGCACCATTCAAATGTTTAACTGCATCTAAAAGTCTCATGTGCTTCTGCAAATGTCCACCGGTTTTTACACCTTCGCGAGGAATTTCATCACAAGCCATGGTTTAACTTGACTGCCCCTTGTAGTTTATTCATATAACTGATATTGATACTTTTTTTTTTATTCCAAGAGAGACATATGGAGTGTGTATGAATAATATATATTACTATTAATATCCAGTAATAACTATTCTCAGTGATTCCAGCACCGCATGTCACTTTTAATAGCACTGGCAGCAGAGCTTGAAATGAAAACCCGCCCACCTGCCAAAAGCGGGTACAAATCTGGCACAGCAAGGAAACTTCTTTAATTTACCAGCCGGTTGTGACGGCTAACCACTATAAAGGGAGTGTTTTACAGGCAGTGTGGCGTATTTAAACATTCAGAAATAAAAGAAAGTCAAAGTTTGCACATTTCAGACTTGTGCATATGGAGAATTTCAGAGTTAGACAGTGTTATGACTGCGTGGCCTGTATCTAAAGCAAGAAGGGTAACGATAATCATTAAACAAACATGAGGAAGCAAAAATAAACACAAATATGTTGTCTTGCTGTCTCGGGTCAGATTGAGGCCGAGGAGAAAGGCAAAGTGCACGAGATGGATGCATGAGATGGATGCATTATGCTCACACTAACACCTACACAAACCATGTGGTAAAGGAAGAAGAAGTATCGTTGAATAGTGATGGACTGCAATGATTCCTTAGAATAATCCTAAGCTTTATTGCATTTAAAGGTCCCATGTATTACTATTTCTTTCACAAGTTAATACAGCTCCCCCAAAGTGTGTATTAATGAAAATATAGCTGAAATACCTCTCACATAATGCATTTTTTATACAGTATTTAGCTACCGTGTGCCAAGAGACAGTAAATGCAGCGGATGCCAGCTGCCATAAAACGAATGAGAAGGGCGTACTGACGGTCGCGCATGCTCTGCGGAGAAATACAGTTTCGCACGGTGAACGGGCTCTTCTTAAAAAACCCAGGAAGGTTAGCTCTTAAAACTCAAGCGGGACAGAACCCTCTTGACAATAACTTGCCAAAACTTTGCACTGGCCCAGACACTCATATATATATATATATATATATATATATATTTGTTACTCTTGTTTCCTGCTACAATACAAAGACATAGAGGCTGATTGGTGTCTTCAGATTTCTCGAAGTACTGCATATGATTGGGTGTTAAGTGTGTGTGATTTTTGCCCTGTGATGAGTTGACACCCGTCTAGAATGCCATCCACCTTGTGCCCTAAGCTCCCCTGGCATGGAAAATGAACAAAAGGTGTATTATTTTTTATAGGCATTCCAAATGAAACAAGACACTACTAGAGCACAGAGTGTGGAGTGTGTAAGATCTTTGACCTGGGGCGCACCACAGACAAACAGACACGAGGTGAGATCTTACGGAAAATTTATAGTTTTATTAGGAATAATAGAAAAAGATAGGGATTTAAGGAGGGAGGAAGGAAAGAAAGGGAGGAAAGTAGTGAGGGTGTGCATGTGTGGTGACCAGCTGGCCAAGGGGCGCGTCGCGGCTGGTGAGTGTTAGCGGTGACTAAGTGGCACAGTGGTTCCTGTCAGCCCTCCGACGTGGCTTTCACGGTCAGCTGTCCCTGCCCTCCCATCCATTGGCATGGCCTCAGGTGCGAGTCCTTGTGACGTCTAACATCAGGGCGTCTTTCCCGGGGGCCTTAGCGGCGAATGTTGCAGCCTTTTCCCACTCGGTGGCTGGATTGCTCAGGCTGATGCTCGACAGGAGTGAAAGTGCTGCGGGGGCTCGTGTAGGCCTTTTTATTGCTTTCTCTTATGGTGCAATTAAGCGGCGGTATTCAGTCCACCCGTCCCCAGGGTGCGGGGCGTCGCCCTGCTCACATGCCACTCACCTGCTTAGGCTGGTAAAATGGCGGTATTCAGCCCACCCGCCTCTAAAGCGTGCCCAGGCTTGGTAAAACAGCAGTATTTAGTTTGCTTGCCTCTGTAGCGTGCTCAGGCTGGTGAAACGGCGGTATTCAGTTCACCAACATTTGGCAAGTACCAAGGCTCACATGCCACTCACGTGTTCAGGCTGGTGAAGGTTGGCGGCATTAGAGTGGCAGAGTGGCTCTTCGTAGGCAGGAGCCCTTACAGGCTTTTTCACGCGGCTATCGCAGCCACGGCCACACGGCCCCGTCTGGCCATCCATTGGCTTACCCAGGCTTGGAATGGGGGCCTTAAGAGCGAACACAGCGGCCTTTTCCTCTTCAGTGGCTTGTTCGGGATTGCTTTCTTTAGGCAAAGATGAAAGTGCTGTGGCAGCTCACGCAGTCCTTTGGTCGGTGATCAAACAGCGGTATTTTGTCCATCCTCTTTTGAAGTCCTTGGGGCATGTGGCATCGCCCCTCTCGCATGCCGCCCTTGCCTTTAGCATTCGCCCCACAACTCTGGATATTGAACTTGATCTCTGGACTCATGGACTCTGATCCCTGAGCTCAGCTCCCCGCCTCGCATTTATAGAATGCCGTGAGCCCGAGATCCATTAAGCTCATCCCGCACCAGCCTCTCACACCTGCAAAAAGTTTAGCCTTTTTTTTGTCACATGTACATTACAGCACAGTGAAATTCTTTCTTCGCATATCTCAGCGAAACTGGGGTCAGAGCGCAGGGTCAGCCATGATGCAGCGCCCAAGGGCTCAACAATGGCGACCTGGCGGAGCTGGGGATCGAACCGATCAGTAACTCAGTGCCTTAGACCTCTGAGCTACCACTGCCCTAGTGGAGGCCACTACTGCAAAGGGAGCCTTTGGAGTGAGCGAGGGACAAAAAGATTTGGTGTACACGTGACAAGCGTTCTATTCATCACATAGATTGGTATATTGGCGGCACGGTGGCTTAGTGGTTTAACCCTGTCGCCTTGCACCTCAAGGGTCCGATTCCCACCTCGGGTCTGTGTGCATGGAGTTTGCATGTTCTCCTCATGCTTGGTGAGTTTCCTCCGGGTTCTCCGGTTTTCTCCCACAGTCCGAAGACATGGAGGTTAGGCCAATTGGTGTACCCAAATTGCCTTTAGTGTGTGTGAATGACAATCGGCATCAAGCTGGCAACCTGAGCCCTTAAGTAACTGCCATAGAAATGATAGGGTGGGGAGTATTTGTTGCCCGATGTACTGGATGGCATGTGGACAGACCCAATCCCCCAGATGGGTATATAAGCATTTTGGCTTAAGATACCTGTATGCTGCCTCGAATCCTTTGTTAATTATGATTAATGCAAATTTAATAGTTGGAATATTGAAGTGTTCTGCGTTTGTTACAAGCACTAATGTTCCCTATTTCCCTAAAGTTTGACTGCCAAATAAAAATACCTGGGTTACATCCATCTACAATATACCTTACCAGTGGTCTGCTGTTAATAGTTGTTGGTCCCCTGGCTATTGTTACACACTCCGGTGAAATAGAAAATAAGTTGGTGTTAAGAAAAAAAATCTTACAAAAAAGTTTAAATGAGTTGGCTTATTGTGTTCTATTGAGCTACTACTGTGACTGATTGGATTAAGTGCCAAAATACATCGTGATATGGGATGATTTCAAAATGTTCCGTCAGTGGCACACTCAGGATAGTGTAGTGTAGTGAAGTACACAAGGGGCATTCAAGCCAAACTGGAAATTTCTGGTAAATGAAGACATAAAAACACATAAAGCATAACACACAGTACGGTGATGAGACTCTTAGTCGCAGTAAAACATTTGAACGGTGCAAACGTTTTAAAGAAGGCTGTATGTCTATGAATGACGATCCTGGCCGAGGTGGCTCAGAACCGCTGCAGTCGTTCCTGTGAACCTTCCTGATTTTTGAAAATCGATGAATAACTTGTCACTAACTTGCTAAATAGACTCATGTGTCTGTGGCAACTATATTACTGGAACTCAGCTGGGAGTTATTGCCACATCCCCTGTACAGTCCTGACCTCGTTCCAAGCCTTTTCCACATTTTTGCGCCATTAAAGGAGTTCCTGGGAGGCCAGCATTTTTAATGTGAAGCAGGCAGTCTGAGAAAACGTTCTACTGTAGCTTGATGGTATTCAAGCACTAGTGAAACGCTGGGATAAGTGCATTAGCGTAGCACAGGATTATATAGAGAAATAAAGGGAGGTTTTACTCTCAAGCGTATTTTTTTGTTATTCTGCGCAATCGAAAGCCCCGGTTTGACTCTGATGTTTATTACATTGACAAAGAATTTTGTCTTTTTCTCTAACTCTTCAAATGTATTTGTGTCTCTTCATCTGTATTTGTCTCTTTGTATCACTCTGTCCTCCTCTCTCTCTCTCTCTCTCTCTCTCTCTCTCTCTCTCTCTCTCACTCTTATTGTCTCTCGCCCACTCTCATCGTCTGTTTCTTTTTTCGCTGTCCATCAAAACCGGTCTTCCTCTTTCTCTCTTTACTCCTTATTCCCTTGGTGGTGTCTTTTTTTTTTTTCTCTTCTCTGTCTGTCCTCTTTTCTCTCCATCTTTATCTCTCCCGCTTCTATTTGATGTTCTTTTTACATTTTCTTTATCATCCTGTCTTTCTTCCCATTCCCACTCCATTTACTTATTTTGCTTTATTTTCTCTGCCTCTTATTTATTATAATTTTTTTTTACACTTTTCGTCTTTTGGTGTATCCTTTTCTTCTTTCCTTCTTTCATTCCATCTGTCTCTCCATCTCAACATCTGTTTGTCTCTACTTTAAAAAAAAAAAAATTTATCACTTCTTTGCTCTTTGTCTTACCTGCATACATTTTATCCTCTCTCTCTCTCTCTCTCTCTCTGTAGGTAGTGTGTGTCAGGGTGGCTTGGTGCCCGCTCTGGTTCGAGCTCCCCTCCCACAGGTTCACTCGTCTGTGGGCCTGAAGCACTTCCTTCCCTTCTCGCTGGAGACGAGCCCCGCCCTCAACCTGCTGCCCACGTTCAGCTCTGTGAGTCTCACACACGAGCGCACACACAGACACACTGATATCATTAGTATGCCGTCCTGTTTAGCTTTTTCTGTAGTTTTAAATCAAGATTTTCTGATGATTTCTGGTGGGGAGAATTGATGAAAGTGTGTGTAAGTGTGAACTCGTGCTGCCTGTACAGACACAACAACCGCACCACCAACAACAAACACAACAGTGCGGTTTAAGGTGCTGATAACAGCTAAGAGAGTTCGGCTCAGAGGGAAGATGCACGTCGGAGCCAGGCGCCCTGGAATTTTTTATTTTATTTTTAAAGGCGGAGCTTACCTGAAACACTGAAAAGGGGTGGTTTTTGAGTACGAAGATTTATTCCAGCACCACTCTTTGACTGGTCGTGTCTTGTTGCCCATACACGAAAAATGGACACTTCAGTGATATTTGAGATCAACATTCAGTGCAAAAATACACTGTTAAATAAATAAATAAATCTATACATATAATAAAATTGTAAAGTTGGAATGTCTGTACATTGAAGATATTTTCGAAAAAATTTATTTAGGGGGACGTAAGCCGAGTAATGGAACACATCAGGATGGTTTTTGGAATTTTAGTCTGTTTGTCTGTTTGTTTGTGCGTGCGTCCTGTAAAAACTACTGAACAAATTTAAAACTGGTTTTCACCGGTGTATTTGGCCGAGCTTGAGGTAACATATAGGCTTTGTTTCATCTCAATTGACCCACGGGACGAGAAGATATGCTAATTTGAAATTTGCGTGGAAATCACCCTTATATCATAAAAAAAAAAAAAAAAAACCTTTGAAAAAAATCTCAAAATTCAACAAATGGCGCTGTATTTTTTATTTTTATTTTTTTACCCCATTATAAGTGTGCAATTGAAATCTACTTAATAAACGCCATCCCACACCTTCATTCCTCGCACTTCACGGCAACACGTAAAAATTTTAGTTAATTCCAAAGTGTGCAAATAAATTCCATGCGAGCGAAATCACCGGCACAGCTAATTAGTAAATTAATAAATAAATAAATGTGTCCCATTAAAACATTGTAATGAAGCCACCGAATTAAGCGCAACATTGATAATATTTCATGTAGCTTCGACTGTGGTGTTATGTCTGCTCTCTCTCACACACACACACACACACACACACACACACACACACAGTGCGAGACAGAGCTGAAATTGTATCAGTGCCAGCTGAGTTGTGTTCCAGAGCACTCAGACTACAATCACACTCTTTCCTCCTCTTATCATTACTCAAAGCACAACGTCCCTCTCTCTCTCTCTCTCTCTCTCTCTCTCCCTTCCTTTTGTCCTCCTCGTTTTTTTTCTATATATTTACATTTTCTCTCACTTTCCTTTTTCTCCCACATCAATTTTCCTGTCTTATATCTTTCCTTTCCTTATTTTCTCTCCTTTCATGTCTCTTTTTCAACTCTGTCCGTTGTTTCTCTCTCCTTCTCTCCTTCTTTATTTTCATTATTTCACACTGTCCGCACTTTATCTTTCCTGTTTTCAATCTTCCTCTTCGTTCTCATCCGTCTCTCTCTGCTTCTTTCTTTCCGTACCTCTTTCTCGCCGACTCTCTCTCACTTTGTCTGTCTTCTTCAAATATTTTTTTTCCTCTGCCTTCGTTTTCTTAGTCCGTCTAATCGCGTGTCTCTCTGTCTCCTGCTGTCTTTCTCCATCTGTCTTCTCATTTTTCTTTTTCTCTGTTTGTCTCTCCCTCTGTCTTAAACCTCTCTCTTTCTCTCTCTTTAACATGTCTCTTTCTTGCTTTCTTTATCTCTCCCTCTCAATCTGTCTGTCTCTTTAAGTCTCTCTTTTGCTTTATTTGTCTCTCACTTATGTCCTTACAGATGTCCTTTTGTTCCATCTATCTTTGTCTTCAGCATCTCCGTATGCCCATAGTCTAACTTACTTACTTACTTACTGTACTGTGTGTGTGTGTGTGTGTGTGTGTGTGTGTGTGTTTAGAAGCACTGAGGTCAGGTCCACCGTTGTTGCCCCCAAGGCACATTAAGCCTCTCACTCGTCCTGTTTTAACTCGTAAGAAGCAGGAGGATCAGAGGAAACGTGACAGCGGTTTGTTTCGCGAGTGCTGACGTAACGAGACTCAGCGTTGTTCAGGGAATATCCGCTAATGCGCGTACCGAGCATCGCCACGCATTATTAAGTGCAAACGCAGGTCAGTTTATCCTTTCCGAAGTGTAAATCGACGCCGGAGGCCTCCGACGTCCAAATAAAAGCCCCTTTAAAACCTCTGTAAAGCATTGCGAGGTCTACGCCGAAGTACTGACATGCACTGTTATTGCTCCATCTGATGTGTAAGGTAAATATTGTGGCTGTAAGCGTGAGTGCTCGCCTCACCACCACTCAGGATTGTGGGTAATAATAGAGGTGTTCCTGAGTGCCAAGGTACTGCGTCCGCCTAAGACTTCTACTTGTTTTTGTCCAGTTTCTTGAAACCTGTGTCCACTCTAGGTTCTGGGCTGACCGGAGTGCAATCCGAAGCAGCGTTCTTCTGTTGTAGCCTATCAAACTTAAGGTTTAAAGGTTTAACTACGGCTCTAAAAAGTGGTTATTTGAATTAACCGTAGGATTTCCATTAGCTCAAACCAGTCTCTCCATTGTCACTTGTCCTTTCTTCCGTCCAGAGAACTTTAAAACGCTGGAGGTTTTTCTATTTCGCACCATACTGAGACAATTCTAAGAGGTGTAAGGCAAGCCCTCGTCCCCTCAACCACCCCAGAGTGAGATATTTGCCCTTCGGCTGGGGACAGACTACACACGGCTTTCATTTTCAAGCGTAAAATATTCTGAAAAGATTAGGGCACAAATGATATATAACGTTTCCAGGAACGATTGAGTTCTGTTTTTATTTTTGTACTCTGTACTCGGGTACACTTGCGTATTTACACAGATGGCAGTATGCGCTTATATGGTTTTTGAGCTCCGATTAAACACAAGAGAAGAAGAGGACGAGGAAATCAGTTTTCGCACAATGCAAACTGATATTTCTGAAAAAAACTTTAAGAGTAACGCTCTCGCGTGCCTTCCTACTTTATCAGCTGTAGCTGTGTAGGTCAGAGGATGAGATTGTGTGCGTATAGCATGCGCCAGACAGCCTAAATAGTGGTCTACTTCCGTGTTCAGGTACGATTGGTTTTTATATCTTATTCGATCTGTAAAACCGCAAAAAAAAAAAAAATCTTTTAAAAAAGTAAACTGTACTCTACACCATCTCTTCAAGAGAACCTGGGCATGGAACCATTGTGTTCTCACTGATCAAAATGAACTTTGACTTTGGGGTCAAGTGTTCTTGGAAACGATCGTGCAGTTTTAAATGTAATGTTTACCCCCTACTAGTGTACACTAATCACCTGAGTTGTGCAGATTTTTTATGACGACTCAAAAAGAGCGGATCATACAGTTAACAATTGTGTATAGTGTGTGTATATATATATGTATATAAATATACTGTACTATATATATTTTGGAAACTATACAAAATCCTGTCCAAAGTCATGTATCGTAACCTCAGCTTTAACATTAACTCAAGATCTTGCATCTTGCAAAGAGTACAGTGCCGTGAAAAAGTATTTGCCCCCTCCCTGATTTTTGTTTTTGTATATTTGTCACACTTAAATGAATGCGATCATCAAAGAGATTTTAACATTACATAAAGATAACCAGAGTAAATACAAAATGCACAATGTAAATGATGATTTAATATATTAAGTGGAAGAAAAAGCTGTCCAAACCTACATGGCCCTATGTGAAAATGTAATTGCCCCCCCCCCCCCCCCCTTGCTAAATCATAAATTAACTGAAATGATTTTTCATTTGAAATCACAGCACTGTGCAGTATATGCACTGCATATACATGATTGTCTGATTGAATAATGCAGGTGTACATATTTTCCCAAACACAGTGGTCAGTAAGCATGTGTCACAAGATCTTATCCCTGTCCTGCTGTTACTATCTTATACCAAGGTAACGGGAATCAGCTCTGTAATACAAATATGATTGGATGAAGATGAAGGTTAAGGAGGGACGATGTGGTGAAAAAGAGAAACTCGAATGAATGAAGTTGAGAAGTTTTCAGTTAGGGATTATTTTTTTTTCTCCCCACCACCCCCTTGCTCCAGAAAAAAAATACCATTTATCTCGCCTGGAGCCTACATTTGTCTTCGAGAAGCAATACAAACTCTATTTCCAGTGTAGAGCAATCAGCCGTGGGAGCTATCGATTTCTCGCCCAGCTGCGCCGCGCAAAATTGCTTCAGAGTGGAACGGCGGGAGGAACGGCTCGGGCCTCGGGCTTCAGCTGACGGCCTGCTGGTCAGACTCCGCTAGCGAGGAGTGGTTTAATTTGAATCATTCATCAAAAACCTAATAGGATGTTTTCGTTATTATTCAAAAGTGTGCTGTTTAGGACCAGGCGAATCCTTCTCCAAACTTACTTTTAACTCTAAGCAGCACCAAACATCGATATAAAAGCTTTTGCAAATGTATACTTGTTAGCTACTTTATAAGGAACATCTTTACACCTCATGTACATTCGTGCAGTTAGCCATACAGTGAAGATCAAGAGCTGGAGAATACAGGATGGTGTGCAAAAAAAAAAAAAAAAAACGCATCATTTACGAAAATAGAAGTTTAGAGCAGAATGGCAGAATGGCTTGAGATAACAGACTGAAATAATCACTATTTACAACTACGGTTGGGTACCGAAATCATATCTACAGTATATAACCGGTATAAACTAGAACCGAATCAGAACGCAGATTTCAGTGCCACTTAAAGGCCTGAGCGATCGATTGAAATATCTGTCCTCTGGTTCTCTGAAAATGACGTGAGAAGTACCATTATATAATATATTATTATTATTATTATTATGCAGGTTCTAATAATATAAATCCAACAAATCTTTATAATAACTTGAGTGTCCATGTTGCTTTTTCATTTCAACATTCTGAGACAGACTTGTGAATGCAGTAATTACATTCGCTCTGATGACATCCGGTAGCGTTAGCTAACCTAAACATGCTTAAATTAAAATGGCTAAAGCTACATTGCTGTTTTTCAGAACAAAGGATTCCGACACAACGACGTGCAAGAAACGTCTTTTCAAGGATTGCGTGTAAAGGGGAAACACGTCAAACCTAATGAAACTTCTTTTTTTTTTCCCCCCCAATTTTTGCGCGATTTTCTCCCCTAATTTTGTCATGTCCAATTCCTCCCAGTCACTAGGGGCTCCCACATTAAGTTCACAACACCACTCAGTAGGGATGGCCGTAGACCACCCACGTGTTTCCTCCGACCCACGTGACGTCACCGACCATTTTTTTCGAACTGCTTGCTCACGCA
>JAQMYJ010000019.1:3504042-3514093 GCA_030014305.1 Clarias laeviceps | reverse complement strand
TACCTCTCATCCCTCCCCCCTGAGAGAGCTCGGCCAATCAGCTCTCTCTATGCCTCCGGCTGTGAGAGGCAACAGCACCACCCGGGTTCGAACCTCCGGATGATAGGGCGAGCGCTTTACCACTGCACCACTCGGAGGCCCCTAATGAAACATTTAAGGACACACTGGATGAACTTCAGGGCAGAGGGATGCACCGTGTTTAACAGTTTGCAGACATTAGCTGGCAGTGTGTGCTTCCCCATGTGTGCAAAGTCAGGAGAGATGTTGTACTGTATGGCCAAATATGGTCATATTTCTACAAAAGAATTACTGAAATGTTAAGCTGGTTTGAAGAATACCAACTGCTTTGCTGCTATTGGTGTTAAATGATTCTATGCAAATTAGTTGTTTTGTATTTACTTATATTTATGTCTACCTTAAACTTTTAATACAGTATATTGTTTAGTGTTTTTTTCTTTCAATAAAAAGTCATTCTCTAATGTTATCCACCATTTTTCAGGCACTGTTTAGACACCAGTACCGTTTTAAAAGGCATCAATTTGGCACCGGTATCGTAAAAAAAAAAAAAACGATACCCAGCCATATTTACAATCATGTGGAGCAGAAAAGTATTTCAAGAAACATACTCAGAATTCGACAGATTTTTTGTGTGTGTGAAGAACTTTAATAAAAGTGTGTGTGTGTGTATGGGTTTGGTTACACATGTTTTTGGATGCATGTCATTTCTGGAAAGAGTGCGAGATCCACTTTCTACAATAACAAATTTGACATACACACAGACACAGAGCCCCATTTTTGGAAGAGTTATTGGTTTAGATATCATCATAGTAGCACAGCAAACTCTAATATTCTCTCTCTCTCTCTCTCTCTCTTTCTCTCTCTCTCGCTGTTTTTCTCTCACTTTCTACTAGCTCCCAGAATGACATTTCATCCTAAGCCACATGTGGACGTGTCTCCCGGTGGCCTTTGCCTAATACAATGCAGAGCTAAAGCCCCAAAGCGAGCGCTGATTTTTATGAGGACAATTTGCACCGGTCGGACCGCGCGAGACGGCACTCCGATAATACACCGAGTTTTAATTAAAACCCTTCACGTGCCACGGCATTAAATACGTCTCAGACTAAAAGCACGGTGGAAAAGGAGGAATGATTTCCAGTTCCTCGGGCATGCGGCGCAAATCATACGGAGCATTGTTTTTCGCCATATTAATAAAGAAAGCGACGCGGGCAGCGGTGGCAGGCGATGATTGTGGCATCGTTCAGCGACTCAACCTTTGGGTGTAATTTCACAACAAATCACACGGCAACACTGGCTGCGCAATAAGTCCAGGCTGCTAAATGTGGATTTCTGTCTTAAGAAGGGAATTCGACAAAGTGAAAGGAAAGGACGTCGTGATTTTGTCACATCACAAATAGATGTAGATCAAAAGGGAGGAGCTAATGTGTTTTTCGAATGACTTGTACATGAAACATTGAATGAAAGCAAGATTGATGACTGATTGGCTGAAGCTCCTGCCAGTCATTACATAGTCTGGCTCCTTTAATGCTTGGATTTCAGGGTTAATGGTGTTTGAGGTTATATAAAAAAGAAGGCTTTGTTTGTTACATATACACTGATCATCTTTAAGATTAAAACCGTTAACGTTAAAACCACCTTGGTGCCACCGGAGCAGCTCTGGCCCCTCAGGCCTTGGGTCCACAGGTCCTCTAGGGGTGTGCTGTTGTTTTTGGCACTGGGATGTTAGAGGTGGATCCTTTAAGTGCTGTGAGTTGCGGAGTGGGGCCTCTGACGGTTGGACTTGGGACAAAGGTTTGTTTGGTGCATGCCGGCTGGTTAGCTTAGTGGTTAGCCCTGTCGCCTTACACCTCCAGGTTCTGGGTTCGATTCCCGCCTCTGGTCTGTGTGCATGGAGTTTGCATTTGTTCTCCCTGTACTTGGTGGGTTTCCTCCAAGTACTCCGGTTTCCTCCCACAATCCAAAGACATGCAGATTAGACTAATTGTTGTTCCCAAATTGCCCGTATTGTGTGAAATGAGCGTGTGAGTGGGTGTATGAATGTGTCCCCTGCGATGGATAGGCTCCAGGCCCCCCGCAACCCTGTATAGAGGATGAGAGTAAAAAGGTCTTGATTGGATTGAGAGGCCAGATCAACAACATTGAATTCGTCGCCTGCTAATCCTCATACGCGGCAAGGCTGTGATGCACTGGGTGTTCTGATACCTTTCTATCATAGCCAGCATTGACTTTTCTGTGGGATTGTTCTAAGTGGGATTTCCTGTGGAAAACTAGTAATTCTTGGGTGCCCATGATCTTGTCACCAGTTTACCTGCATATAATTAATAATAATTGTTTGTTTCACCTGGTGCTGGTGTTCATGTTATGGCTGATCATGTATATTACAGTACTTCTTTGCATCTTGTCAGTAAGCTGAGGTCAGAGCAGGGGGTCCGCCATAATACAACACCCATGGAGCACTAAGGGTTAAGTGCCTTTCTCAAGGGCAGTAGTACAGATGTACAGAACTACTGACGTTCAGTACCCAGAGCCCTAACCTTTGAGCCGAACCTACTCACAGATGAGTATGTTGTAGTACATTGGCAAATTTCTCCAAATTACTGAACTCGTTCCAGAAATGTCAGCAGAAATCACAGGAAAATCTCATTTTGTTCCAAATGAAAGCAGCGTATCTCATCTAGCAAACTTTGCGGAAATGTAAAACTAGTTGAGCTACATGATGATTGTTATATAACAGACGTTGCTAATATATCACGGTGTATAATTAAACCCAGTATTTTATTTTTGGCTCAGCTACTGTCACTCTGCAAGATCTGGCTTTCATGTGTGTACATTTACTGTGGTGACATCTGAGCAAGTGACATCTGGTCTGCCAAACCAACCCTTTGCACCTGCGGCATATCTCGGAGCAATGCTCCCTAAATCTTGCCACTACACCCCACCAACCCACCGGAAAAAAGAAAAAAAGGCTCACATCTTCAAACGGCAAAATTTACGATTTCTAGTATGGTGCCATGGTTGAAATGCTTAGCCCGAGGCCATGCTCATCCTAGCTAATCACTAATACTTACTGCTTGATCGTATCCCGTAGTGCATGAATATTCTTCTTTCGATGATATACAGCCAATAGTTACTCCACGACATCAGGGTTGAGCGAGGTAATTTGCCCTTCGGCCCATCTCTGCTATGAACAGCTGCCATTTTTATGAACACGGATATAATAAATGTAGAAATTGTGCCGGCAGTGTAATTGGTAAAAGTAACTGTTTCGTTCTCCGTTCTTCAGCTTGGCTGTATAATCATACTGGCTTTTTGTCAGTTCTTCATTTCACAATGATCGATCTTGCTCAGCGGGCGCCAAAGGACGTTCTGGCGAAGACAAATAACCTCATCTGTGATCTTAGTGAAGTCATTATGCCATCTAACAGCTCATCAAAGTTTTAAAAAATGTAAAGGAAAACTGGGCAGTGGGAACCAAGGCAGGACAAAACTCCTCCATATATTTTCTTTTGCTTATTTCCAAGGCAAATATGCACTCAAACATAAAGGTGCCAACATTTTAGAGTGATGTCATAGAACATTTTTGGTTTCTTAAAGAACCTTGTGATAAATGGATGTGCCAAAGAAAAAAATACGACCACAAATATTAATACTAAGTGAAAAGTTTCGTGGGTGGAAGAGTATTCAGTTTATTGTGGTAACAGGGGGAAAAAAAAACATACAGCCAAAATGGTTTTAGGGAGCTATTTTTGCCACAAAGAGTTTGTTAGGGAAGAAGAATTGGCTAAAAGGTTATTTATAGAGGAATTATGGACTTAAATATTCTTTAGAGAAGATTCATGAATGCAAAGGTTCATTAGAAATAAATACTGGACTGAAAGTATTGCGGACTGAAAGGTTGTTTAGAGAAGTGTCAATGATTGCTTGGTTCCCAATGGAAGTGTCATGGAGCAGAAGGTTCTTTAGGGTAGAAACCTAAATCAAAAGGATCATAAAAGAACAATTGTAGACTTAAAGGTCTTTAAGAGAAGAATCATGGACATCATTGTTCTAATAATAGACTGAAAGGCTTGTGAACTTACTAGTACTTTTGAGAAGTGTCAATGACTGGAGCGTTCCTGATTGAAGTATAATGGACTGGAAGGTTCTTTACAGTAAAGTCATGGACTGTAATAGACTTAAGAAAAGACCTGGATTGGAAGGTTTTTTAGGGCAGAAACATGGGACCTTGATGTTCATTCAAGAAGTATCGTAGACTTTAAGGTTCTTTAGAGAAGTGTCAATTAATTAAGGATTTCAAATTGAGGTGGATGGACTGGAAGGGTCTTTACAAGAAATCCATGGACTGAATCATTCACGGAAATGTAAATCCGTGGACCCAAAAATTTGTAAGAGAAGATTTTTTTGGAAAATCATTGACTGGAAGGTGCTTTGGGGAAAAAGAGTTTACTTATTTATTTATTTTTTTTTAATGAATTGTCATGGCCTGGAAGGTTCATCACAAGAAAGTCATGGACTGCAAGGTTCTTTAAGGAAGAATCATGGACGAACATGTTCTTTAATGTAGATTTGTAGACCCAAAAGTTTGCAAGAAAAGAATTGTTGAGTGAAACTTTCTTTACAAGAAAGTCATGGACTGGAAGCCTCTTTAGGGAAATAATATTGAATGCCTTTCAAACACTAAATGTTTGTTAGTGTAGATTTGTAGCCCCATTAATATGTAGAATAACCAACTGCGGACTGAGGTTCTTTAGAAAAAAGAATGCACTTGATGGTTCTTTAGAGAAGAATAATTGTGTGAAAGGTTCTTTATGGAAAAAGCAATGGACTAAAATGTTATTGAAGGAAGAAACCTGGAAAGTAAGATGTTTTGGAGAAGAATTGTTGGGAGAAAGGATCTTTAGCTAAGACTCATGGACTCAAAGGTGTTTTAGCAAAGACTCATGGACTCTTCTCATCGACTCATGGAAGGTTCTATAGACAAGAATCATTAACTGAAAGGCTCTTCAGAGACAACTCATGGAGTGGACGAATAATGGACTGAAAAGCGTTATTGACTGAAATGTTCTTTAGAGACAAATTATGAAATTCTGTAAAAAAAAATCATGAAGTAAACATACTGTACCTTCGAGATGAATTATGGACTCAAAAAATAATGAACACTAGGTTCTTTAGGGCGAAATTGTCAAATGAAAGATATTTGTAGGGTACAACCCTGGAACGAAAAGTTCAGAAAAGATTTATGGACTCCAAGGTTCTTTACAGAAAAATTCTGGACTCTGAAAGGTATTTTAGAGAAGAATCATGGACTGAAAGGTTCTTAAGGAAAGTGTGACTGCTCTGAAGAACAATTAGGCTTTTATTATTAGCAGTAAACTTTATTCGAATATATGACAAAATAATATTGTGAACGTTTAGATAATCATTCTAGATAACATTACTAGAAAACCACACAAATAAGATCAGGGTAAGATCATTTTGTTTTAAAATGCATCATGTTCTAAGTAAAGTGTGCAAAATAGACATCAGTGTTTCATATGCGGGTCATTATATGGATCATTACAACCAGCCGTTTCTTCTATTTCACATACAGTGTCATCACTTTGTTAAAAGACAGAACACATGTGGGTCCCTACATTGTTCCTAATGACTCCGAGCTCGTAGGGTGTCTCATGCAAGTGGGTTACATAATCAGCAGAAATGAAATCATGGTAACTGGTACAGATTAGTGTTCATTAACTGTTAGCCATGCTAGCGTTATTAGATGGGCTTACTTCAAAGCTGCGGTATGTCTCAGTTGTGGGTGTGTGTGTGGGAGGCTGCAGCATGATTAGTATGATTATGATTATACGTGGAAATTCTCACACGGAGCCGACAAGTGGAGAGGGAATTTGCGCAGCACGGATGAATAATCACGAAGAGCTCGGCAAATGGATACAGACGTTCATATGCATCGTTACAAAACGCCGGCATTTCTGCCCTAACACAATTAGAAATGTATTGTCGTGAAATTATAGGGCATTATTCAGGGTCAGGTTTGTGAGGTCATGGAGTGTGTTTAATCAGGTTGCACACCGAATCAGGGAGGGTTGTTGATTAGCTTGCCTTGTGTATTTCTGACGTGTCGGGGGGCTTTAATGACTACTTTGAAGATCGAAAAGCAAATCAACAAACAAATTGGTCTGTGTTTCAAGAGCGGTTTCGAACACAGCCTTCAGTTGATATACAGCGATCAGCCACAGCACTAACACCACCACTGGGTGAATTGAATAACACTGATTATTACTTATGTAGCAGGAAACTGGTGACAGAACCATGGCCACCCACATGGCTCCATCCATGCCTGTGGGGACCAGTCCATCAATTCCGATCCCACAGAAAAGCCAATCGAGCACAACTTGCAGGAAAAAAATTATTCTGGCCACAATAGAAAGGTACTGTATCAGAACAGCCAGCACACCTGCTGCTTTACAGGCAAAGAGTTCAAGGTTCTTGAAATCGACGTCCAGATCTCACGACGTCCGACTACGCATCCACAGGTTGATCCACCGAGTCCCCACCCAACAACACATCACTCCATAGAATCTGCCACTAACTTCCTGATGCCGGTCATCACAAACATACCCCAAAGGTTTTGTGAGGGGTTATTGTTGTTCACTATGAGGTTACACGTTAAAGGCATACTTTAGTGTTTCATAAACCTGATCACTATCTATTTCTTCTCTAGTATGTGTGTGATGGATGAGACTTTTTTTTTTTTTTTTACCTGTACCTGTGGAAAGGTGTAATAGAACAGCTGTTCAATTCTTTTAAAATATGTGATTATGATTGCAGTGAAAAAGTGTTTCAACTATGAATTGACCCTGGGAGCAGACATGCTTCAACCCAGAATTCATAGCATGCTTGATTTCATGTTCATGACTTTGATGAAAAAAAGAGAAAATTGACACTTAATCTAGGGCTGCATGATTTGATCCATAAATCACCTTGCAATAATTTTGACACATAAACGATATGCGATATGTAAATGTATTAAACATATTTATCAAGATTAACAGCAAATGAGGACACAAATGATAAATAAATATTGACAAACGTCCTCTTATTGTTATCAACTCAAAATTATATATTGACAAACTCTACATCATTTTTTCCGATTAAAAGTAATAATTTATGATGAATTAGTTGCACAGGTCCATATTGCAATTTCAAATTTTTATACATTTTATTGTGCAGCACTAACTTGGTCGTAATACGCGAAACATTTTGAACTAAACATTCAAATAGGTTAAATTGGCCTTAAAAGACCTTAAGAGTTTTTTTTGCAACTTTCACACCCATTTGATCAAGTATGAATCAGAGCAAAATAAAAAGTTTTGGATTGTTTGCTATAATTTTTGGTTTGATTTTACTGATTAGATTAAGTTACGCTGAGCCTTTATTTGTCACATATACATCGAACCGCCGACCTTCCGATCAGCAATTCAGTGCAGTAATATTTTTACCTATGAAAAGCATTTTTTCGAACTTCAGATTCAAAACTAATAGAATTTACAAATACTAATTACATGTTTTATCTTAAAGGTCCCATGGCTTGTTAAAGCCCCGGGAAATACAACATACACTTGCAAACCATCTGGATGTCCAAGTGATTTTTGCATAATAGGATTTAACAGCTGCCCTAAGACTTACATTATAAGTGGTTTTTAATAAAATGTTTTTTTTTTTTAGTATGTGGGGTGGTCGGGAAGACTGTTTACGGCATTCACACATTTACAGACAAACTGAATATTACACAGTTGTGTATTTCTTTAATGTTGTCTGCATCCAGGATTCATTCTAGCTTGCTTTCATGCATAAACATCGAAAAAAAAAATTTAACACGTCGATCGATTGCACTGTCCTACATGTCACTTGTGTGGTGACGACGTGTATTTTTTTAGGTTTCTCGTCACTTGTTCCTGCATATGTCCTCATGACACACTTCTCTCATGTTTGAAACATGCTTTTCAAACTCTTGGAAATTTAGTGAGCTCATTGCGGCGATCCCACCCCTATGCAGTGTGTGTGGTTTATAGTAATAGTGCCGGACACAGAATATCAGTTTCCGGGTGGAACAGAGATTGGCTCCCTGGATCGCTCCCCTGCGCTTGACGGCTTTTAACACTCGCCCAAACTAGCTGAATTCTTTCTGCAAAGGGCTTTTAGAAGTAACCGAACACACTGCGTTCAGAGTAAAGCGGAGACAGAAAGAGGTTGGCAGTGTATCCTATCGCAATCATGCAGAGACAGAAAAGAAAGAAAACTAAAAAAAAAAAAAAAAACGACCACTATGGTGGGTGTGCTCAGAGAAATGCATTTTCTCTATGGCATAAGAGGGCTGCTGGGTGAGTGACCCAGCGTGTGGTATCTGGGTTTTTCAGACATGCCACTGTGTGTGTTTGAATGAGTGTGTGCGTCCGGAAAGAGACATGAGTGAGCCTGAGTATCTGAATAGAACCACTGCTGAGATGCTCATTTACCCATCAGCCCTAAGACTTTGTGTTCCCTCACTGTAGGGGGGTCCAGAGAGGAAAAGTAGTTACCTGATAGCGCTGAACAATCACACACACACACACACGCATAACTATCATTTCAAGGACATTCTATGGCTAATAAATGCTATCCATCCATCCATCTAGGAGCCACTGTAGTCCAACTAGGGTTCATGAAGGCCAATGGTGACCGTTGTATTCATTCCCATTTTTACAACCGTGGTAGGACTTCCGGTCAATTACTACCAATTAGCCTGCATGTTTTTTGACTGTGGGAGGAAACTGGGGTAACCGGAGGAAACCCATCAAGCGCATCCAAACTCCGTGCAAACAGACTCGAGGTTGGAATCGAACCCAGACCCTGGAGGTGCGAGGCGACAGTGCTAACCACTACCCCACCATGCCGCCAATAAATGCTATGCCTGCCACTTAAATCTGATTTCAACCTCACCTCGGGTACAAACTTAAACCTTTATTGTTCTTTAATTTTTTAAATAAAAGCTGCGGTTTAAATAAAAAGAAGAGAGATTTTCTCTCCATAACCAGCCAGATATCCTCACATGGCCTAAACTGTTCCATATTCCTGTCTTTTTTTCTTTTTTTTTTCCCCCAACCAAGATGTAACCCCTCCCCCTCACACATATGCCTGCCTTTAGTACAGTATAACACCAAAATGCACAATCTTTCTAGCTTTTTTTTCTATCGAAAGCCTGATGCTCATTATTGAAGAATGCAATATTTCAACCAGATCCCTTTTCCATCTCATCCACTAACACCTGATATCATTTCAGCTAATACACTCCTCTTCTGCGCTATCATCCTTTAGAATTCCAGCCAATACAAACACACGCTTGTTTTGACTGCAACACTTTGGCGTCTGGTTCGTGAAATATGATCTGGTGAACTTGATGAACTTTTGCTAGGCTTTTAGTGCGATTTACGTAAAAGGCAGCTGGATGTCTAAAGTACTTTGATTGAACTGCTGCTATGCAATGAATATTAAATATCTAATTAAAGAAGAGATTTGAACAACATGAAATGAAAGGGTAAACGTGTAAAGCTTGAAGAGTATAAAACAGTATGCAGGCTATATACACAAAATTCCAACCTGCATTATTTAAGACTTTACTGTGTATTAGGCTTTATACTACAGTACAACGCTGTTCAATCATAGTTATTGGTCCTGATTGGTCAGAAGGTGTTGATTTCATTTTTTTTTTGTAACAGCGGCTATTGAATTAACAATCTGTTGTTTATTGTTTTTTTCCCAACCTTTAAACCAAAAATAAAAAATTAAACACTTTTTTTTTCAAAAAAAATAATCTAAATTAAATGCCTTCATTTTGTAATTCTATGCCAATTCTATTCAAATAATAAAAAAAAGCTAACAAGCACTATTGATTGGATGATAATTAATTATGGTGTGTACAGTGGGGCAAAAAAGTATTTAGTCAGCCACCAATTGTGCAAGTTCTTCCACTTAAAAAGATGAGAGAGGCCTG